>JAJJHT010003724.1:1314317-1368024 GCA_021223865.1 Drosophila pandora | reverse complement strand
AAAAAAGTTTGATTGAACACTGAGACTATAAAATAAAATATAGTTTGAAGTTTCAAATATTAAATATAAGGATTCACTTATTTTACTTAAATACCGCCTTTCCTTGTCACAAATAAAATCGAACCAATCTAATCGAAAAATACGCCCTCACTTTCTGCGGCTAACTACTCTCGTGGCCCCACCCACAATGCCCGTAACATCCGCGACGATCTCCTCGTACTTCAGATGCATGCCCAGCTCACTGACATCGATGGTGGCCGGAGATTCATCTTCTAGTGTGGTGGTCAGCATCGCATCGCTGGTAAGTTGAATCTCTTGTTGCTGTGCCTGATGTTGGTGTTGATCCGGCTGGTGCGGCTGTTGTCTGGCAGTGGGGGCTACTTTTGAAATGGTTTCCACCGGCGGCACTCGACGAACACGCTTCTTTCGACGCACAATCTCCTCGTGGGTATGGAACCGGTTAAGGGGACAGACAACATCGTTGATTGTGAAAACTCGTGAACGGCATTTCTGGTTCCACCACTGATTGCAGCGCCAGAAACGTTTCTCCTCGCCGGAAGACAATTTCAGGGTCTTTTCAAATATGAACGGTTGGCCCCCATAGATGAGTTGCATCCGTCCCCTCGAGGTTGCCGAATAAATGGCAATGCTGCTTTCTGCGAAAAGAGAAAATAAAATAAGTTAGTAAAGTATTAAGAATATAATGGGTATAATACATCTAAAATAACACAGGCAGTTTAATTCTGTTTGCCAAGATGAGGCACGTCTATATTTTCACATTTATATTAAGGTCTAATCTTACTGTCTACTGTAACGCTTTGGGGGCTGGTGGTTGTGAGTGGGCCGGGAGATGCAGACTTTATACCTCCCGTTCGAAAGATTCGTAGTGGACAGTCTGGCGTTGCACGTTCCGTGCATTTTACCACGCGACCTGCAGTTCCAGTAGATGGTGTTTCCATGAGTATTGTTCTTGGCGAAGACGTAACTTTCGAATAGAATTTGAATAGTCTTCCGTGGCCCCTGAATAAACTTAATGCTGGGATTGATGTGGAGCAGTTTTCCGCGGCCATTATGGAACGACTCGACTATCAGTTGTTTTTCAAAGATCCGAGTGTCTTAAAAAAATTAAAAGTTACAAATAGATTAGAAATATGTTGATATTCAAAAATAGTTTAAAGAAACTCTCGAATTAAGTACTCAAAAGCATTTATTATATTTAGAGTCCAATTAGTTGTTATATTTAAATAAATAGTAGACTTCTGTTACCTTTAGCGATGATTTAATTATTATAGGAAAGGCTGAAGGCTTCTATTAAGTATTTTTATCTGAAAAATTGTTCATTACTAAATTAAATTCGCATTATGGACGCAAACTTACTCAGTAAGCGGCTTCCTCTTTTTTTTGATGGGCCGTTTTGCCACACAGCCGGGATTCCTTTCCAGCCGCAACTTCTGAGAATCCATTTTCGCATTCTGACTCTGCGACATGTACATGTTGAGGTGCGTGTGCACGTTGCAGGTGACATGAATGAGATCCCCATAGGGGGAGTACCGTGTCACCAAGCGAGCTCTGCATTTGGCCTTGTGATACATGGAGCACTTCCAGTCCCTGCTCTTTTGGCCTTCTCTCAGCTTCTCATTCGGCGTGTAAGTGTTTCCTTCGTAGTAAACGAGATCAGTGCCGCGATTGGACCGCACATATTGGGCCAGTTTGGATGTGTCTGCAAAGAAATACAATTGTTATTACAAATATTGGACATACATCTTTTACAATTAATGTTAAAATGTAATGAATTAGACTGAGTAGTGAAAGGCAAGCGAGTAGTTTGTATTTAGATCACCGTTTATTCCATAATTTTCTTTCGAGGTTTTTCTTTCAGATAGAAACGCTTTACTGGTTCGACCCGGGTGTGATTGTGACCGCTGTGTCGCATCCTAACTACGCCAGTGCCATTTATCAGGATGGCTCGAGCACGGCAACGGCTCCGGAAGCTGGCGCACTTTAGGTAGCTGCGATTGTTGTGTTGCGATCCAATTACAAAGCGGAAGCCATCGATTATCGTAAATCCACCAATGCTTATCGCCACACCACGACTTTTCTTTTCTAAAAAACAAGAGGATTTGTATTAAAAAGTTATAGTATTTTGAATAAATTAAAGTAACATAATATGAAGAGAAATAATATTGTTCTTAAGCTATCACCATTGTTTCTTAATTAATGATTAGTTTTACAGAAAAAGCCACCCATTTGCAATATGACGCATATGAACTTTTAATAAGATTTTACAATCACCGCATTTCATTGGTTTTTCGTCGGGATTTATGAACTTTCAATGTAGCCACTGGATGATTGTGAGGTCGGTGGCCAAGCGATATCCTGCGGGAGTTGTTCGAGTCCGTAACACAGCGTGCAGGACAGCGAAGAGCAGTGTTGCTGTTCTTGGAACAGACCCAGTTTAGGCTGAATCTATATTTCCGTTCCAGAGTGTACATGTGACCCTTGTAGATAAGGTTGTGACCACCACGACGATTAACCACTAATTCGTAGCTTCTTCCTGGAATTTTGTTTAGAGATTATTCACAATGCAACAATATGTATAAAGGAATTAAGGATATATCTTCATAGTGACGGCGATCATAATATTCTTTATAACAAAACAGTTTTATTTGACTAAAAAGAGGTTGCTTTTGTGTAGACTGGTGTCTAGGGATGATTGTGGTGGCCGCGCAGGGCCGAGATCATATTGCCCTTGGTCACCACTCGGGCGGAGCACTTTGTGTACTTGCAGCGTAGCTTGACGCACTCCCAGTAGCAGGCATCCTTAATCCTACGGTTGAGGGTGAATGGTTTTCCATCGATGTTCAGCAGGTTGTTGCCACGATTGCTGCGCGTGAAACACACATCCAGGTTCGAATAGTTTTGCTTCAAGGCGGCTCCACCCGGCTTTCTCCTGCCCACCATATGCGTCGCTCTGTAGTCATCCTCTAAGCCTACAAATACATGTTTGGTTGGGAGGGATACATATACATAGATTAGATTGGCTGAAGGATATTGATGCTCAAGCGCCCAAGGGGATCCGCCAAATAATATTCGTGCATTTTACTGATTCTGTTGTGGCAACAACACACTTTATTTGAATGGGGGTGACATTGTTTTGGCTATTTCGAAGTTTGTACACAAAATTCTGTGAAGGCGTCACTTGTTTTTCTTTGACGCCTTCTTAATGCACTTTTGCTAGCGTCCTTCTCTCCGATATAATGAGTGGCACAGTGGCGACTTAGCACTTAAGTTGTTTCACAAGCAGATACTTTAGTTTTAGCAATTGCAATTACTTGAAATTAAGCAAAAATTTAGTTCACTTGCATTTTTTTTCACAACTGTGGCGACATTGTTGGAGGAGGTTACCAGATCGTTGCAAATTTTGCCAGGGCTGCAGTGGATAGAAGTTCAGGAGTATCGGTGAAAAGGTAATTTTATAAATAAAATATTGTGTTTAAACAGCTTTAAAACTAAAGACTCGACATTTCTCTTGTAATTAATAAATTAAATTTTTCTCTTAATAATTATAGCGATAAATTTTACGCGACAACCATTCCATACTGTACTGATTTGGCAACCCTGGCCCAGCCATTTCACTTCATCCATTTTTTGTCTCGTGGGCGTGCTGAACATTATTTTCATTTTATTCTGTGATTATGTGATAAATAGTAGAAATATATATTACAGCTGCCTCTACAATATATGTTGTTAGTTTTGTTAAATAAATGAACTGAAATAAATCCTTCTATTGAACTGCATGAACTGTGTTTTATTTTGTTTATGTTTATTGTTGCTACCTTGAAACTGTGATTTGAACAACTATTTATTAATGAATGTAAATGTGTATTGCAGGAAAGGAAAAGGACTTAGACAAGAATGGAAGGAACGCCAAAGATCAGGAGCCGACGAAAAAATGCAAGGAACCGGCAGGCGCTGCAGTTGAGAAGCCAGGAAAGGTGGTCCAGCCAGTAGTGGCGACGAGTGTGGAAAAGCCTCAACGGGATGCGGATGCGATTCCCCTGTACGATGGAAGCAAAGTGTTTGTGTCGAAGATGGCTCTGGCCAAGGCTTACATCCCCATGCCAGCCATATACACATCGAGGGTAACGGATCTGGTGATTGGCAAGGAAAACTTGGCCAGAATAGCTCAGGGAAAGCAGTCGGCAGACAAGGACCTGATGCAGGCCATTATAAGTACATATTTGATTAAAATGATGTTTTCATATTCATAACTGCCTTATTTTTGCAGCTCATGTGTGCCAAGTCTTTGCCATCCGCGGGGATCAGCTTAGTCCCTCCGCGATTCAGGAGTTCATCGACCAAAAACTATTCACCCTCAAATCGTTGGTGCCCAAAGCGGCACAATAGTTTAATATTATTTTTGTTGCGTTTGTAAACTGAAATAAAACCATGGAACAAAATTCTGTTTCAAGCAAGATTCTTTTGTAGCTAATATCTTAAACTTTACACTGTTAAAATCACCTACTAATCTGCCAACTTTTATGCTTTGTTCCAGGCGTTATTCAATCCCTGAAAGCTCTCTTCGAGGACAAGACCGCCAGCTATAATGTGCAATACACCACCACCCAGCGAGGAAGAGTGATGCTCATCTATGCCGGATACCGGTATGTGGTGAACCGCCAGAGCCTAAAGAACGTTTTCTGGCGCTGCTCTCGGTATGTGAAACACAGTTGTCGGGCCACTCTGGTGACCTCCAAGGTTCAGGATGTGACACTGAGAATAGCTGGGGCACCGCACACCCACGGCCCAGAAGTCAATTCAATGGATCTCGCAACAGACGTCCTAGACGAGTTTCCCGATTTGCAATAATCTCACTCCTTCCCTCTAGCTTAATTAAAATAAATTATAAAATTAAATCATATAACCATGTGTGTTAGTCTTGTAGATAGTGTAATCTTAGCTAATCTTAATGTAATTTCCCAACTAATGTATTGATTTTTAATTTACAGCGGAGATCAAGATGGAGTCGCCTCCCGCAGATGATAAAGTGGCGATATCGGCAGTCACTTCTCTTAGTGACGATGAATCCTTTAGAAAACCATATACCCTGCCAAAGATTCTCGACGGTAAGTTTTACAAGGACATTCAGCCGAATCTAAAGACTCCAGGCGCCATCCAGGCCATTTGCACGAGTTGCTGCGTTCTGATTTCGGGTACGACCAAGTCCACGGGAAACTTCCTCAGCCACATCAAGAGGCGTCACAAGGAGCTGTTGCCTTTGTGCCAGCTCTATTGCCAGGCCAAGACGAATGGCACTGTTGCCGCCACAAAGAACCCCGTACCTGTCATCTCAGCGTCAGCGGCACCTTCTGGGACGGATCCAGTCCAGGAAACCGTCACTTCAGTGGCTCCTGTAGTCACATATCCACCTGCCCCTGCGACTCATTTGGCCATGCCGATGACTGTGCCTGTTCCGGTCCCGTTCCGCACAATGTCCTTGGCGATGCCATTATCCCTGCTCAATGTACAAACGCCGCAGATGATGGCTTTGATGCAGCAGTACCAGACCCACGACTCGATGTTCATAAAAAAGGAGTAGCTTTCAGAGGACCTACACAATGGTGATGCCTACGAAACAAGCTGGAAATTCCTCGTATTTTAAAGTAATTGACAAAAAATCTACATCAGTTTAAAGAGTGAGGTTCAATTACTTTTTGAAAATCCAGCTTGAACCTGAACCTAAGCTAAGTGCAAATTTTTATATGCCCTGTTAGATTTAAATATTGTAAAATGATAAATAAATGATAACTGAAGAATTTTGTAAGCCAATTTATATTATTAACTAAATATTTATTATATTGCTTTGAATACATGCGCTTGTAATTTGATTTTAATATATTTTCTTTATTTTTTAGCTCGCCGTCGGTACATCAAGAAGACAAAACAATATGATGGTTCTGCAACTTTTGACCTCGCTCCTCATAGACGCCCCAAGTTAATCATTGGCAATGAACAGTTTATCGTTCACAGGATATATGGAAAGGACAATTTGATTGGATCCTGGCGCTGCATGTATCATCACAAGGGATGCAAGGCCAGGGCCTCCACTTTTATGGTTGACAACGACATAAAATATAGTAATAGTTGTTCCTCTCACAATCATAAGAACGTAAGATATAAATTGTCCGGCCTTAATCTTCCCTGGGTATCATATGAGTAACATTAGATTACTGGACAAATCTGGCTAAAATGAATTTTTTCACAATTAAGCTTTGAAGGTAATCTTCCTACAATGTTTTTTAAGTCAACATCTTGATACATGTTTTTGAAGCCAACATCCTCTTGATATTTGTACATATATTTATTAAATATTAATTGATAGAATGAAACAGAACCAACTCATGAAGAAATATATCAAAGTTTGAATTTCGTTGAAACTTTACTGAAAAATAAATACTTCCGAAAACTAATAGAATTTAAGTTTAACAAAATATTCTTACCATAAGTTAAGTTTCTGCTTTGTTAAGTGTTTTATTTCAAGTTCAAAAGTTGTTATGTAATATTTGCCTGTGCCTTATTCGATGCAATGGCAAAAAAGCATGAAAGCGGTGAAAAATGAAACAAAATGGACAGAGCCAATCACATAACTCCTGTCATGAAGAGCCAGGTAACGCGAAAGTACTTACCCAACCTAACTAGTCTCTGGACACTCAGTCTAAGTTAGAAATACAACTTTTAAGGGCAATTAAAAAGTAAGCTTAACCTTAACAAAAGTTCGATGTGGGGGGAATGTCTAAAATCGATTATACATGTTCAATTTGGATCTCTGGCTCTAGACGCCAGGTGCCGTGGATCCTATCAGCGGGTGTGAGAGAGCTAAGTTTTTTGTGGATCAGCATACCAGCAGCCCTAGCCGCTTCGATCCGCTGAGTGTCGCCCATATGATTGTGCACATCTGCGAAAAGAGAAATAATAATCTGTACTAACATCTTGTGGGATTAACTGACCATTGGTCACATAGAGATCATCTCCGATGGTCTTTAAGCGGCTCCGACATTTCACAGATCGATTCTGGACGCACTCCCAGTACAAAATGTTATTTTCCTTGCCAAAGAACTTGAGATTTGAGCGGTAAATGAAGTTGTTGATGGTTAGAAGCGTTCCTCCCTTGCGGCTGATCAGAAACAATTGCGGTCCACAATTTCTTACGTGCTGGGTAACTAAAAAAACACAAATAACACGGGTTATTAAGTAGTCAATAGATGTTACATGGGTAAACGTAATATATCTAGGTATAGTAGTAATAGGTCGGACAATCTACTAGCTAGTTTTCTTGAACATTTGATTTATTGACAATTATTTATTTGAAAAAACTTAAATCTGTAGTACGTTCTCTTTAGTGATATTGGAAACCGAAAAGTATATATTTATATATTTGTAGAAAATATGCTGAAGCTCTGGAAATTAGTTCATAAAGGTCACTTCTTTTTGTTTTGCAACGCCTTTTGTAGGCGTCTCTTGATTTTCTCTCGGAAATCGTTGGGGTCTACTTTTTCCTGCGCCTCAACCACGGGCAGTTCCTCAGGCAACTCTGGAGCCTCGAGAGGTGGATCGATATCGATTTCGTCTATTTCTTGAATCTCAAACACCTCGTGATCTTCGTCCTCCAACTCCACTTCCTCTGCAAGTTTTGTGGTTTTCTTAAGTAGCTGCTCTACTTTACTGTCCTTGGTAGAGGTGTTCAGAGATGAAATAACGCCAGTTTCTCCCGGCATAAACTGCGAGGCCAGGCAACTCTTGTCACTAGCCTGCATGAAATGGGCATGTTCCCCGTCGTAAGGAAAGACTCGCTTTTGGTCGCAGACAACTCGCACTTTGCATTCCTCTCCATGTTCGCGATAGCAGCATTGGAAAACGGAGTAGTCGGCCTTCCGGAAGGAGAACTTGAACAGGTGTCCGTTGAAAATTAGTTTCACACCTCCTGCAAAATGGAGTTGCGAAATTATCCATGTTTGGCCACAAGCCTTGCAAGATTTCCACTCACCCTTTGTGGTTGACGCATACACGGCTGGTTCGCTGGCCGCCTCATTTTCAGTGGCCGCCCGTAGTTTGTCCAATAGTTTCGGTTTGGGTTGATCATCGACATTATTGCGCTTTGGTCGACCGCGTTTACGTGGTGGATTGACTCCAGAAATTACTTTTGATGCGGATGTGGCGGCTGTCGAATAAGAATGTAAATGCAACAGGTTAGAAAATCGTGTTAAAACATTGCCTTTTTGGCTAAAATCAAAATAAAACAACTGAAGAGTGTTTTTGCTGGTTGGGCAGATGTTTATTTTTGTAAAATCATAAGAAAAAAAGGTAAATCTAAAATAAATTGTTGAAAAACACGGTTCAAAGAAGAAGACACTGTACTTGCAAATGATGACGATAACGATAACCGATTACGATAGTCGGGCCGTTAACAGTGCGCTTAACAGCACTCACGCTATGTAATTAGCACGCCATTTTTTTGTTGTTAAATTTTTCGCCGTGTTCGCTTCGGTTTTTTAGGAAACGGTTTTTTGTGGCAAACAAAATATTTCTCAAATATTATGAAGTGTTTTAATAGTTTAATCGAAAGCTAGTGAACTTGAGAAAAAAGTGTTTAATGTGAAAAACAAGGTGTAAGGTGTCCTGTGGCCCCACTGTCTGTGTGTGTGTTCGTGCGGCTGTTTCTATATGCGTCTGTACATTGGGGTGCTCGTTTTTGTTGTTGCATCTACATTTTAGGGAGAACTTCCACAAAATGTTAGAAATTGGTGTGTTTTTTTGTTGATTTAACAAAGTATTTTTCACTATATCGTGTTGCAAGGTTAGTGCAACACTCGGTCCAGGTGAGTCGTCCTATAAATAGTGAAGAACGTTGCCTGATTGAATGGCAATCTGCTGAAATAAATAGACAGCTTCTCAGCACTACCAATCTGTGTGTCTTTTTCTGGGTTAGCTTTAAGTCAAATGGTAAATAAAGACAAGGATCTAATTGTTCAAGGATCAAGGATCCATCTGTTGTATTCCCACAATTACATTGCCAATGTCGTTATTTGTTTCATAGGTCAGTTTGTGCATGCCATGCCGCTGGGCGTGTGGATCGAGAAAGAGGACTACTACTTCCAGCGCAATCAGAAGCAGGGCGTCAACCTTGTCTTCAACGGATACATGTACAAGAAAGAGGCCTGCTTCCGGGCAACGGTCAACTGGGTTTGCTCCGAAGGCAATGGCAAGCGAGTGACCGAAAACAAGTGCTCGGCGCGGGCCATCACAAAGTACGATGGCGGGATAAAGCTCGGCAAGAATGCCCACAACCATCCGCCTCGGTTTATTGGTGCATGCCAACCAGTGAAGCTCCTGACCAAGCAGGAATTATACCCGACCTTTTAAAATTAAAAACAAAAACTAGTATAATTAGTTTATAGAAGAAGAATGCAATTTTTTAATGTAATTTTATTTAATTAGTGCATATTGTAAGTTCATCCCTCATAGAACTTGTCAGTCATTCATTTCATCATCAAATCCTTCATCTTCAGCTGCTTCGACTTCTTCAGAATCATCGGATGAGCAAAAAGGACCTGTGCGAATTAAACGTAATGCTCAGGGAGAGTTCCTACTGGTCGATGGCGTCAAGTTTAAAAAGACTCGCGCCCTGTCCTATCGCACCTACTATCACTGTTTAACTGGAAATTGCCCGGCTTACTATGTCCTCGTGGAGCTGGCTCGCCGTCCGCGGTTAACTAAGCACTTCGAGCACGCACCTCACTGTCTCCGGTGCTAGTAGGATGCATGTACAACTCCCTTTTTATAAAACTAGACCAAAATTAAAATGTACAATATATCCAAAATCATAAAAGATTCCCAGAGTGTTTTATTTACATGGCAGGCCACAAATGCGTGCCATTCGGAAACAGTCGACTTTGCTTTCTATAAAATCAAGACTAATTTGCTTTTTCGATTCCATTTGTAGTGAAATACGAGTACCAGATCAGTGTGGATGTGGGCGAAGCCACCATGCAGCTGGCTAATGTCTCCTCCGTTGGAACTGATGGACTTGGTAGCAACACGCCATTCTTCATCGTCAGCAAGTATGGCACAAAGCAAATAATGCTCAAGCAGCACACCTTCAACCGTCATATCTGTCGCGACGATGTAACCTACTGGCGCTGCAGCCAGGTGAGTAATGTCTCCCAGGGACCGCAATTAATAAAAAGAATCATTTAATCAATTGCGTCTTTTTTGGCTTTAAGTTTGCTGTCTTGCGGTGTCGGGCGCGTCTCAAAACCAAGCTGGACACCCTCACCATTCTCAACAGCGAACACAATCACGAGGTTATCTCGAAGGCCCGCAAGTATGGTTCCTTGAAGCGCCAGCGGGCGGAGGCGGAGGCAGCTGCCCGGGCGGAGAGAGGCCAGAATGTCGCCGGAACAGCGGATGAAAACGTGGATGTTGCTCCCACGCCAGAGACTTTGCAGCCAAAACTTTAAACTATAGAGTTAAGCCCTATGTACATTAGAAAGACCCCCTTTTTGACTCAATAAAGCTCATGTTAGCTAAGTTTTTAGTTTTTGTCTCAATTTCTCTAATTAAATCAATCAGAATTTTGATTAGGCAATACTAACTCTATATTTTGTCTTTTTAATTCGCAGAAATTTCGTACTATTCATACATCACCGGATTCCGGGGCAGTCGCAAACTTAAAATCGGAGAGTTTACTTTCACCAGGAACAAGGCATCCGGATCGAAGACGTACTGGTCATGTGCCCGGGCCGGAGCTCACAAGTGCAAGGCTCGAGTTGTCACAGTTCAGGACCACGATGTTACCATAAAGTGTGGGCAGCACAACCATCCACCCTACTAACATCAGCCATAGAGAGCTTGGGAATCTTGTATAGAAAAATTTTCAATATTTATTTATTTAGAGAATATAAAGCTTGAAAAATAAATTGTGATTTTTGTGGTATTTATGAATTCAATGCTCAGCAGATACATTTTAATTAACGAACCTCTCTAAGTGATAACTTCTTTCAGAATTTCTTGCAGAATGCCTCGATGATTTCAATGATATGAAGGGATCCATCAAGCACAGTCTGCTCACATTTATCAGGGGACAACGTGGATGCAAACTACTGGCTTTCAATGGACACAACTACGTCAGAAACAGGCGCAGTGGCCTGAAGACCTACTGGATTTGTTCCAAGAAGGCAAGCCAGAGAAGATTCTCTCTTTTCTTTTAAATCATAACCTTTTTTCCTCAGGGAAGCACCAAATGCAACGCCCGCGTTGTCACCAACGTAGTGGAAGGTGTTCACAAAATTGTCCTGGAATCTTGCCACCATTCTTGCCTCAATACGGAGCGAAAGAAGAGAATGTGCCCAGCCACCTCGCAGGAGAAGGCGCGGAGAAAGTCGGGAAAGCCAATGCCAAGTAGCGTTAAGTCAGAACCCGAGGAAGATCTTACAATAGAGTTGCGAACACTCAACTTGAGCATGGAGGACTTGCAGCATCTGCAATAATGGAGACTTACAATAGCCTTAGATTGAAGTTTAGGAATAGATTAATTTCTGTATTTATAATAAACATTGTGACTAAGATAATATGTCCTTAATCAATTCGTTTACTTTCAGATATTCTTCTGAAACTATTACGAGTTATAAATTGAAAACTAATTCAATATAAATTGGTTCCATTTGCAGTGACATTTGAAGTGATAACCGAACCACATGTGAAAACCTGGAACTTGATGAAACGGGCTCGATTACCGAAAACAGCGGAGGAACTTCAGTACAACCGGACAGCTTTGGGTAACAGCGTGCTGCATTGCGGCAATCACCGCTACCTTAGGAACTCTGCCTATAAGGATAAGGTCTATTGGAAGTGCAGCAAGTGGCGGAAGCAGTGTCGGGCTCGCATCATCACACAAGTTATGCCGGATGGAAAATCATGCTATTCTATCGGTGGAGTGCACAATCATTAGTATAGAAATCATCTAAGAAGATCAAACGAGGCCACATAGACTTGATAATGCTTGATAATTTATTATAACTTCTTATTTACCTTTAAAAACGGCTGTTTACACATAGCCACATACCAAAATATTCCTTAAAGGTGGCTCAAGTCAAATTAAATATATGCTGAATAAAAAAAATGGTCTCTTTTAGATTAAGACTTCGATTTAAGTTTAAAATGTTTCAGGAACTATCTTCTTAAAAGAACAGTATACAAGCAGGTGAGTTTCTTCATTGTTCTTTGAAATTATTTATAATTTTTAAACATATTTTTTATAGAAGTGCATCATTTTCATGGTTTATGGATGGCTTGGTTTTTTATTTTAATTTTTAAATTATACTTTTGTTTTGTAACATTATTTGTAATATACTCTATGGCTTCATTTATCTTCATTGGTTGTTTTTATTTTTATTTTGCACAATCATAATTTTAAACTTAATTAACAGTTTTTCACATTTTATTTTCAGGTCTAACTGATGTTGATCCAAGCATCTTGGGTGATTTTGGCAACGAAAGTTTTCTGCCCAAGACCCGGGGAACGGTGCGACAAAAAATTCGCTGCGGATTGGCTGAGGATCAGAAATGTATGCGAACTCTTGACGATTGGGATCGAATTCGATATGAGCGGACAGTCACCGGAGATGTTCTTATTTACGATGGACAACGTTATATGCGGCGAGCCAACTACGGAGACAACATTTACTGGGTCTGTGCCAAAAAAAGATTGAACTGCAAAGTGTATATGATTACCCACAAGAACAAGCCAACGCTGGTGGCCATTTCTGGAGTGCACAATCACGTTTAGCACAAATAAGATAATACTATTATTGTTACTTTTTAAAACATTACGGAAACAACATTCCTAAAGCGTCAGAATAGGGCTTACTCAGGTGAGTTAAGCGTAGTTCTATACTATAATATTTGAACAATAGATATGCATTTATTCTATAAATGTTTACAGATATATCTCAGCAAATCACAGAGGTTATACTCTAGGATATCCACCACCAAGAAGTCATTTTCCTGCCACCTACATAATTCACCAGAAAACAAACAGCTCACAATGTTTACAACCATACTTTAATATATGTTATAGAACCAATAAACTGACACAAACCTTATAGGTTTATAGTTGAATCCCATTATTATTTGTACAGTCTAAATAATCCCTAAATTTTTAATAAATCCTTTAGAACTAATAAATAATTTTATCATTTCAGAACCAGCAGTTTTTGGAGTAGGTCAGAGGGGACGGACCGTCCTGCTGCTCCACAATGAGAAATTCGTGAAAAATCGCAGCTCAGCTTCTCGCACCTATTGGATTTGCTCAAAAAAAGTAAGTTTATTGAAGAATATTTGATTTTCTATTTAATAGAGTATTTTAAGGAATTAATTTTAAATTAAACAAGAATAGAAACTTACTAAGGGAGGAGCCTAAGTTGATTAATAGGAATTTTAGTATTCTGACTTATGTGTATATTCGGGGAGCTAAGTGACTAGTTGGTATAGAAACCGAGGGACATCCTTATAAAGACTCATTAGGTGATGCTGATCAATAATATATATACTTTTTATAATACTCTACAAGGGTATACAAATTTCAAAGTTTTATTCCAATTTAGTTAGTTTTATAGACATTTATAATGACACTATAATATAATAATGCCCCACCAAAAATCTCATAATTCATATTTATCCTTTTAATTAATTAAATGTTTGTAATTTTGTTTCCACAGGATGTGACAGTGTGTCGAGCCCGTGTAGTCACTGGCTTAGATCGTAAGGGAGTGACGCGAATAATTAAAAGTAGCTACGAGCACGATCACAGCAGGAAGTTTCCCAACAACAACGTAAACTTGCTCATCAAAAAGGAGAAGAAATACTTATCACTGGATACCTTGGATTAAATTTAAGTGCAAATTCCCAAAGTGCTGCAGACATTTCATTAGATATTTATAAATAAATCAATTTTTGCTTATCTTAAAGTGGATATCAGTGTCTCATTACATTAGGCCAATGGTGCTGGTGTATGAATATCTTTAAACTTACCACTAATCTAGTATATTTTATATTATTTTCAGCCTTTCACATTGATTTCGCTGACTCAAAAAAGAACGGCGGAAAGCTGCTGGTTATCAATGGCTTCCGTTTCTTCCGGAACAAGAAGCGCGGTCATTTGCAGTACTGGAAGTGTAGAAACTACTATAAAGAGCGCTGCCCGGCCATTGCCATCCACGACGAGTCCACTTTAATCTTGCGATTGTGCCACCAGCATCAGCATACGGAGAGCAATGACATTGAAATTAAACCATTGCCGGGTGGTTCTTCGGGGGATACCAAGATAGCCGAAGGCGTGGAGTGGCAAGGTCGTGAAGATGAGGGCGATGATGTGGCTGCAGGTCCTGAGAATGCTCCACAACCGATGCCGCCACCCCCTCGAGAGCCTCCTCCATTAGTTGAACTCAAAACCAAGCCGGATAATTCAGAATTTTAGCCTTCATAAGATAGTATTAACACCTAGTGACTAAGGTTGTAAAATATGTGTATTAAAACTAAGCAATGCAATTTGTTTTTTTTTTTAATCCCTTTTACTTCTTACTTAACTATTTTCCATTCGTGTTAGTTTTTAATTCTTCACTAATACATTTCATTGACTTTGCTCTGCTTTTAGAAATCGACTACGGATATGGACAGTACCGTGGCAACAATCCCCACATCCAGTTCTCGACTTCGAAACGCGGAGGTCGGCTCCTGTGGCTGGACGGAATGAAGTTCTTCCGGAACAATACGAACCGCAAGAATTACTATTGGAGGTGCCATTGGTATTACCTCTCCCGCTGCCCAGTGCTCATCTCCATGGACAAGAACAATTGCAATGATTTCCGTCAGATCCACACTCATTGCCATATCCGATCGAAGCGGAAGCAGAAGGCTTCAGCATCGACTCCGAAAGTGACACCCAAGATAAAGACTCCCGTGGTCTCCAGTGTTAGGAGCCTGCCGCAGAGCATGGCTCATCTCTTTAATTTTTAGTTTAAGATTGGTCATAATCAGTAAATTAAAATAAAACATAATCTAACCATGGATGATTAACATTTTTTGTGCTGTTTCTGTTAGTAGTGATTGCAAATGTATTTGAAATATCTTTTACCCATTACTAATACTTTTTCACTTTTCCCCAATACTTTTTACAGTGGTTCTGGCTAATGACGAGGTGCCCAATCCGGAGGATGTACTTGTATTCTTTACACAATCGCTGCGCGGTCGTCCCGCCATCATGGCCAATGGCATTCGCTTCCTTATCATGAGCGAGAACAAGAAAAAGATCCTCTGGCGCTGCAGCTCCATGGCCACCAAGAAGCTCAAGTGCCCCGCCCGTATTACCATGCTTAAGGAAACTCCTCCAAAGTTTATTATTAACAAGGCGGATCACATGCACGCGGAACTCAAGCGGAATAAGTATAGTTCCAGCAAGGGGCAAACACTTCGCGAACCCCGCCAATTGACCACCAACAAAATGGACTGTGAGATCGACGGCGCCAGTGGCGTCAACTTTGATCTCCATGAGGAGGAGCTCAATGAACTCACCCACGACGTCTAGGGATCTGATAGTTAGCTTTAGGTGTACATTGAAGACACGAACCGTTGATCATTCATTCAAAAAATAAATTGAAACTAAATTCATTGTTCAGGCCTTTTCAATGTTATTTTAAGAAGATAATTTTTGTCTAACTTTACCTATAATTTATGTATTTTCTTTAAAGAAAGGATTCCCAATCCGGAGGATGTGAATGTTATTTATTTTTACTCTACTATCTCTACTATTTATATCTACTAACTAACCATTACCTTTGTGTATTACAGTTGGCCTGGAATTCGTGGTCAGTCAAAAGGGACGTGTTCTACTGCGCCATGGCAATTTCCACTACCTCCGGGAGAAGTGCATCAACAATAAGACCTACTGGCGCTGCACCCAGTACACCACACAAGCCAAATGCCACGGTCGGGTCCACACGCTTGAAGGAAAAATTGTACACTCCAGCAGGCACAACCATAAGCCTCTCCTCAGGGAACGCAAGAGGGCGGTCGAGATTATAAATTTGGAATTTTTAGAGGCAAAATGAGGTGTTGTCTTAGGAAAATTTAATTATATATTAAATTCTTTGATATTTTTCAGCTCCATTTTCAGAAATTTATTTCAATTATAATTAGTTGGTATTTGTATGTATATAATAATGATTATCTTTATTTAGAACAGTATTTCTGATAAAGGATCTCAAAAAAAAAAACAAAATGTAAAGGAGATGCAAGTTTTGAATAGAAAATAAACACCAAAAATATCAAATGTAAATCGTGTTGAAGTAAATCCAAGTAATTTAAGCTTACTTTATTTTTGAATCCTATATTTCTATCTCTTTACAATCTAATACATAATGGTTTTTCTTTCAGATACTTCTCTAGTGGCCCAGTTTACATGCACCCGCAAAAAAAGGCGCAAATTGATCATCGATTCGCACGAGTTCGTAATGGATCGGAAGCTGAAGAATAGCATTAACTGGCGCTGTGCCCGCTATAGAAGTGCCAATTGCAAAGTTCGAGTAACTACTCATCTGTTGAAGAGTGGCGAGGAGGTGTACAAGATCAAATATGCGACCCACTCGCACAAGTGAACCAAGTGACCTGGCGGCTAAATATAAATCAAAATTTTAAAACAAACCAATTCAGACCCAAATATTTTAGCATTTTTAATAATTTGTAAACGAGACTTAAATATAAAAATAAATATCAAATAAAATTTAGTTACTAGGAAAAGTTAGAAAAGAATGTACAAATATTCAACACAGTTCACTGCTACTTTAAGAATTCAATCTAATAAGCGAAATCATGTTTTTCTCTACTTGCAGATGCCATCCGAAAAAGGGGTATTATGATTGTCAGGGGAACAAAAGGTAAACCAAAGCTACTAATGGGTGGCTACGAGTATTTCCGCAACAATGCCCGGGGAACAAAGACTTATTGGCTTTGTGCCCGGAATCGTTATTTGCGCTGCGCCGCTCGAATCATCACCTGCTCGGCAACCGGAGAACTGATCATCAAAAACCAGCAGCACAACCATGACTCAATGGACAAGGGGGATGCTAAACCGAAATCGAACACCTCAAGCCCCAAGTAGTTTAATTAGTGTATAGTCTTAATCCTAAATTCATATTCCATTCCAAAAGGGAGATTTATTAATTTTTGTTATTTACTTCACTGGACTTTAAAAAACTTAAAGAAAAAGTTATATTTTAGTGCAAAATATCAGAAGAACTATAGTTTTGTAATATAACTCGGTAAATAAGTTTTTTAAAACTCACCTGGGAATATCTATGTCGTCTTATAATGATATAACTCGTCTTATAATGTTATTTTTAAATGATATCGTAAACTTTGTTTTAAGAATTATAGTCTTAACTCTTAGTATGCTAATACCCAAATACATTCTATAGAATGGCTGAGTTAGAAATATTCTACTTTAAATCATGTTTTCAGCTCCAGATTTATAATTTATTTTGTATATAAACTTAAAAATGATCAACCAATTCAAAGGTAAGTTTGAGATTCATTCATAATTCGAAGGTAAGTTAATTGAGATTAAAAAAAACAGGTCGTTTAACTCTCAAATGTCTTAATATTATGGTTTGGTATAAAATAACTCCAAGTCTTAGTACTCTTATACATATTTATTTTTATTTAAACGTGAATTTGACCCCTTGCGATGGCCATAGATTTGCCAATAGTCATCCGATTCTTGAGCGGAATACCTTAAAAGATTTGTAGATTGATTCTCCATCAATCTGCATCAAAATCTAGGAACAAAATATTTTTTCGATTTTTTGTCACANCTCGTCTTATAATGTTATTTTTAAATGATATCGTAAACTTTGTTTTAAGAATTATAGTCTTAACTCTTAGTATGCTAATACCCAAATACATTCTATAGAATGGCTGAGTTAGAAATATTCTACTTTAAATCATGTTTTCAGCTCCAGATTTATAATTTATTTTGTATATAAACTTAAAAATTATCAACCAATTCAAAGGTAAGTTTGAGATTCATTCATAATTCGAAGGTAAGTTAATTGATATTAAGAAAAACAGGTCGTTTAACTCTCAAATGTCTTAATATTATGGTTTGGTATAAAAAAAACTACGAGTCCTTAGTACACTTATACATATTTATTTTAATTTAAACGTGAATTTGACCCCTTGCGATGGCCATCCGAGCGGAATACCTCAAACGATTTGTGGATCGATTCTCCATCAATCTGCATCAAAATCTAGGAACAAAATATTTTTTCGATTTTTTGTCACATTTCCTGGGGAAATGGATCCCCTTCCAAATGTTGAAAATGCATGGGGACGAATATATGGCCCACTGCGAAGGCTATATCTTTCCCAATAACCATCCGATTCTTGAGCGGAATACCTTAAAAGATTTGTAGACCGATTCTCCACCAATCTGTATCAAAATCTAGGAACAAAAATTTTTTTCGATTTTTTATCACATTTCCTGAGGGATCCCCTTCCAAATGCTGAAAAATGCATGGGGACGAATATATGGCCCACTGCGAAGGCTATATCTTTCCCAATAACCATCCGATTCTTGAGCGGAATACCTTAAAAGATTTGTAGATTGATTCTCCATCACCCTGTATCAAAATCTAGGAACAAAAATTTTTTTCGATTTTTTATCACATTTCCTGGGGGATCCCCTTCCCAATGTTGAAAATGCATGGGGACGAATATATGGCCCACTGCGAAGGCTATATCTTTCCCAATAACCATCCGATTCTTGAGCGGAATACCTTAAAAGATTTGTAGACCGATTCTCCACCAATCTGTATCAAAATCAAGGAACAAAATATTTTTTCGATTTTTTGTCACATTTCCTGGGGGATCCCCTTCCAAATGCTGAAAAATGCATGGGGACGAATATATGGCCCACTGCGAAGGCTATATCTTTTCCAATAACCATCCGATTCTTGAGCGGAATACCTTAAAAGATTTGTAGATTGATTCTCCATCAATCTGTATCAAAATCTAGGAACAAAATATTTTTTCGATTTTTTGTCACATTTCCTGGGGGATCCCCTTCCAAATGTTGAAAATGCATGGGGACGAATATATGGCCCACTGCGAAGGCTATATCTTTCCCAATAACCATCCGATTCTTGAGCGGAATACCTTTAACGATTTTTAGATCGATTCTCCATCAATCTGTATCAAAATCTAGGAACAAACATTTTTTTCGATTTTTTGTCACATTTCCTGGGGGATCCCATTCCCAATGTTGAAAATGCATGGGGACGAATATATGGCCCACTGCGAAGGCTATATCTTCCCCAATAACCATCCGATTCTTAAGCGGAATACCTTAAACGATTTGTGGATCGATTCTCCATCAATCTGCATCAAAATCTAGGAACAAAATATTTTTTCGATTTTTTGTCACATTTCCTGGGGGATCCCCTTCCAAATGATGAAAAATGCATGGGGACGAATATATGGCCCACTGCGAAGGCTATATCTTTCCCAATAACCATCCGATTCTTAAGCGGAATACCTTAAACGATTTGTGGATCGATTCTCCATCAATCTGTATCAAAATCAAGGAACAAAATATTTTTTCGATTTTTTGTCACATTTCCTGGGGGATCCCCTTCCAAATGCTGAAAAATGCATGGGGACGAATATATGGCCCACTGCGAAGGCTATATCTTTCCCAATAACCATCCGATTCTTGAGCGGAATACCTTAAAAGATTTGTAGATTGATTCTCCACCAATCTGTATCAAAATCTAGGAACAAAAATTTTTTTCGATTTTTTGTCACATTTCCTGGGGGATCCCCTTTCATATGCTGAAAAATGCATGGGGACGAATATATGGCCCACTGCGAAGGCTATAGCTTCCCCAATAACCATCCGATTCTTAAGCGGAATACCTTAAACGATTTGTGGATCGATTCTCCATCAATCTGTATCAAAATCAAGGAACAAAATATTTTTTCGATTTTTTGTCACATTTCCTGGGGGATCCCCTTCCAAATGTTGAAAATGCATGGGGACAAATATATGTCCCACTGCGAAGGCTATATCTTTCCCAATAACCATCCGATTCTTGAGCGGAATACCTTTAACGATTTTTAGATCGATTCTCCATCAATCTGTATCAAAATCTAGGAACAAAATATTTTTTCGATTTTTTGTCACATTTCCTGGGGGATCCCTTTCCAAATGTTGAAAATGCATGGGGACGAATATATGTCCCACTGCGAAGGCTTTATCTTTCCCAATAACCATCCGATTCTTGAGCGGAATACCTTAAACGATTTGTAGATTGATTCTCCGTCAATCTGTATCAAAATCAAGGAACAAAATATTTTTTCGATTTTTTGTCACATTTCCTGGGGGATCCCCTTCCAAATGTTGAAAATGCATGGGGACGAATATATGTCCCACTGCGAAGGCTATAGCTTCCCCAATAACCATCCGATTCTTGAGCGGAATACCTTAAAAGATTTGTAGATTGATTCTCAACCAATCTGTATCAAAATCTAGGAACAAAAATTTTTATCGATTTTTTGTCACATTTCCTGGGGGATCCCCTTCCCAATGTTGAAAATGCATGGGGACGAATATATGGCCCACTGCGAAGGCTATAGCTTCCCCAATAACCATCCGATTCTTGAGCGGAATACCTTAAACGATTTTTAGATCGATTCTCCATCAATCTGCATCAAAATCTAGGAACAACAATTTTTTTCGATTTTTTGTCACATTTCCTGGGGGATCCCCTTCCCAATGTTGAAAATGCATGGGGCGAATATATGGCACTCTGCGAAGGCTATAGCTTCCCCAATAACCATCCGATTCTTGAGCGGAATACCTTAAACGATTTGTAGATTGATTCTCCGTCAATCTGTATCAAAATCAAGGAACAAAATATTTTTTCGATTTTTTGTCACATTTCCTGGGGGATCCCCTTCCAAATGTTGAAAATGCATGGGGACGAATATATGTCCCACTGCGAAGGCTATAGCTTCCCCAATAACCATCCGATTCTTGAGCGGAATACCTTAAACGATTTTTAGATCGATTCTCCATCAATCTGCATCAAAATCTAGGAACAAAAATTTTTTTCGATTTTTTGTCACATTTCCTGGGGGATCCCCTTCCCAATGTTGAAAATGCATGGGGACGAATATACATATGGCCCACTGCGAAGGCTATAGCTTCCCCAATAACCATCCGATTCTTGATCGGAATACCTTAAACGATTTTTAGATCGATTCTCCATCAATCTGCATCAAAATCTAGGAACAAAATATTTTTTCGATTTTTTGTCACATTTCCTGGGGGATCCCCTTCCATATGCTGAAAAATGCATGGGGACGAATATATGGCCCACTGCGAAGGCTATATCTTTCCCAATAACCACCCGATTCCTGAGCGGAATACCTTAAACGATTTGTAGATTGATTCTTCGTCAATCTGTATCAAAATCTAGGAACAAAATATTTTTTCGATTTTTTGTCACATTTCCTGGGGGATCCCCTTCCAAATATTGAAAAATGGATGGGGACGAATATATGGGCCACTGCGAAGGCTATAGGTTCCTTAATAACCATCCGATTTTTCTGTGGAATACCTCCATCAATCTGCATCAAAATCTAGGAATAAAACACATCGTTCTGACACATCGTTATTTTTAGCCAACATTTTTATTATTACATATTACGCTACAAGTGCTCAAGCAACTTTAGAAATAATGCCAGTTGGACCAAATCTCAACAAATCGCTTTTGAAAATGCTAGCGAGTGTACTTTATTTCAAAAGTTGCCTGAGCACATCATTCATTCATAATTTATTGTTACATCGTTTTTTATGTAATATTAAGAAAACATTTTACTTAAAATTGTTCAATGCATTTTCTCGAGATTTATCATTTTCTTCTTTTGTTTAAATTGTATAACTACATATTTATATAAATGTTTGTATATTTGTATGTAAAGATTCATTCCATTAATGGTGTTTGCATTTAAAATTTTAAAAATCAATAATACCTTGTTCAAAATCAAACAAACGGCCTAAATATAACACTGGAAGCTGCCAAAGTAATATAAAAATCCGAAATGTTAATATAGCAGTGCGTGGATTGTTGAGAAAATAATACTCTTTGATTTTAAGGCAGTTTAAATTATAATCTGTATGAGAANCCACTGCGAGGGCTATATCTTCCCCAATAACCATCCGATTCTTGAGCGGAATACCTTAAACGATTTGTAGATCGATTCTGCATCAATCTGCATCAAAATCTAGAAACATAATATTCTTTAGATTTTTTGTCACATTTCCTGGGGGAAATGTCCCCCTTCCAAATGTTGAAAAATGCATGGGGACGAATATATGGCCCACTGCGAGGGCTATATCTTCCCCAATAACCATCCGATTCTTGAGCAAAACATCGTTCTGATTATTTTTAGCCAACATTTTTATTATTACATATTACGCTACAAGTGCGCAAGCAACTTTAGAAATAATGCCAGTTGGACCAAATCTCAACAAATCGCTTTTGAAAATGCTAGCGAGTGCACTTTATTTCAAAAGTTGCCTGAGCACATCATTCATTCATAATTTATTGTTACATCGTTTTTTATGTAATATTAAGAAAACATTTTACTTAAAATTGTTCAATGCAATTTCTCGAGATTTATCATTTTCTGCTTGTTTGTTTAAATTGTATAACTACATATTTATATAAATGTTTGTATATTTGTATGTAAAGATTCATTCCATTAATGGTGTTTGCATTTAAAATTTTAAAAATCAATAATACCTTGTTCAAAATCAAACAAACGGCCTAAATATAACACTGGAAGCTGCCAAAGTAATATAAAAATCCGAAATGTTAATATAGCAGTGCGTGGATTGTTGAGAAAATAATACTCTTTGATTTTAAGGCAGTTTAAATTATAATCTGTATGAGAAATACTTGGAGGGAAATTGAACTGGGGATGGAATACACGGCTTAATAGTTGATTTGGAAAGTGGCAGATACAACGCGTCAACAGTTATAATTTATGATTATATGATCTCTATATATCCATATATAAATGTAAAAATGTTTTATCCTTTGACCTATTTATTCCTTGTAAAATTCTTTATGCTGCCTTTGTTTAATTCTGTTCTTTATATCGTTTTTGTTTATTTTTTTATTTCACAATTGCGTTGCAATGTGATTTCTTCTCACTATATTAATATTTTGCATTTAGTATTTGGAAGAAAATGTTTGAAGTTGATAAAACTTTATATTCAGAGTGTTTTGAGTTTTATAAATAAATTAGTAATTAATTAACAATATTTGTTTAACTGCACATATTACAATTCGTGGCATATTTATAATACAAACTTGTTGCTCTTAATGTGTTCAACATAAATGATTTTGTATTGGTTAGGTACAAAGAAAAATCTCATGGCATTTCATAGTATACTCTAGAATAAATTTGTAATTTTAGTCATTAGAATGGTAACCAAAGTAGAGTCAGCACAAATGATAATTGTCATGGAGCTGCCATTTTTTTAATTAACTTATCAGCTGCACAAGAAATCGAATTAGATTGCTGCATAAAATTTGCGACTAGATTGAAGATTGTTGCATTTCGATTTGTGTATTCTAACGAATCATATTTGTATATCGTGTATAAATATAGTTAGATGGATAAATTTGTTCATATTACACTTTAACTAGCGCGGCTGCATTTTAGATTTCCTTCAAAACTAAGATTAGATTGTTTCTTGGTTGCAATTAAAACGGTGAGGCAATCATTTCACTGGCAAATGTGCAACGCTAGGCAGCTTTCTTTTTAACATTTTCTGTTTTATATAAATTGAATCAATTCTCCTAACGATCGTCTAACACAGGATATTCGAGATTTGATTTGATAAAATAGGATTATGCATTTCCTTTTTGTTAAAAGCGAGCAGCCACGCATAAATCTACATGTGTATATAGGTTAATACGATACATAATTGTGTGCCCGAACCACTGAGAGCCTTTTAGACAGTTGTGCCATAGGCGTTATTAAAGACAGCACGCGAACTATCCGTGTCCAGGGAAATATCCTCGGGGCTGGCAAGATCCACGCGCACGTTGGAGTTGGTGCGTCGACGCGATGTTTGCGCAGCACCCCAATTGCTTAGAGTCCAATGGAAGCCGGAGGAGTTTGTCGCCGGCTCAGCGTCCACTTTCACCTGAGTGCAAACCTGTTCAGTTAAGAAAACTCAGTTAATAAACTTTTTAAAAAGTTGCTAAAACCATTTCTTACCTCCCGATTGCCGCATGGCAATGTTTCTGTGCCGTTTCCCAAAGCCGATCCTGACACAGAGCCGGAACCTGACTCCCGAGTACTGCCAATGCTACTGCTGCTGGCCAGGGAATCATTGCTGGACTCCATTACTGCTCCTCGATAACGCGCCACAGCCTGGACAGCCTATTCCGAAATCCAGACGCTTTAGAAAACGTTTCAAGTTAGTACTAAAAGATGTCTTACCATTGCATCTCCGCCTTGACAGTCCTCAATAGACTTGAGAATCTCCCATACCAGTTCGGAGTCTAGGGGAATGGGTTGTTCAGTGTCGCGATTGTAAATGGCAATGGCTATGTGCACGGGATGTGGCACTGGCAGCGGTATGAGCAGTTTCTCAGTCACACTCTTTTCAGTGCACTGTTGCTTCCATGGCCGCCATGGCTTTTGGGCATCCTGCGGCGTCTTCGGCACTTGTTGGGCACGATGGGCTCGCACCCTTGGTGTGGTCAGTCCCACAGACATGTCCCTAAAACCCAAGAAAGTTTAAAACGGATATAAAGAAATTATGAAGTAGAGAGCTTACCGTTTCTCCGGTTTGCGGAAAGTGAGCGTTATGCGGGAGCGGGGATTAAAAGCGGTCACCTCCAGGAACGGCAGATGGACCTGGACATTACCGCGCGGCGCATACACATTCCCCAACAGGTCCAGGCCCTTGGAGCCTATCACATCGGTGGCGTTCTTAACCATTTCGGTATATCGCATCAGATCCAGCGAGGCATGTGGTTCGAGTTTAAAGTGTGTATCGTGTTCAGTCAGTGGCGTTAGAAAATCTAAACTAAATATGTCGGTGTACAAGAGACCAGCCAATCCCGGCCAGTCGTTCACCGTGAGACCCTGAAAAGGAAGATTCTTATTAAACCAAGATTCTACAATATCTGGGAAGAGAATTTCCCATACCTTATTATCCCAAAATTCTTCTTCGCTTATGGACAGTCTGCCGATGACATGAGACGGATAATATTTCTCTAAAATATGGGCGGCCAGTTGTATAGCAATCTTAAATGCAAATAAATTATGTTTATTATTACTTTTAAAGAAAGAGACTTCATTATCAACATCTACCTTCAATTCTTTGGTATTTAACTTGATCCGTGACTTAACCTGTGTGGTCAAGGCCGTCTGCAGCTCCCTCCTCCGCTTTTCCAGCTTCTCGTGCAATGTGCTCATCAGATCCTGCGCCTCCCTGTCCAGAGACAAGTACGGCCCAGTTTTGCTGATCTGCGCCGAGAAGGGCCCGAAGCAGGCTTCGACAAACTGTAGAAAGTCCTGTTGAGGCTGAAGAACTACGCGCTCGGTAGCATGCTGGTAGGCCTGCAGCTCGTCCAGTTCCATTTTAGCCTCTAGTGCTGCCAAAGCCTGCTCTGGTCGAATGATAAAGTAGTAGTCTAGAGCTAGTCCTGGTCCAGCGATCCGCTTTACTGCAATGCTATCCGAGGCCGGAATGCGTCCACATTTTTTTATGAAAAGGTGGTATGTAAGTGAGTCCCATACCAGGCGGAGGGAATAACGTACAACTCCAACTATCGAAGAGTTAAAAGTTAATTAAGCCCTAAAATGTTGACAACAAGAACTGTACCTATAAACACGACTCCGGCGGCCAGTGGACAGATCAATGTGGCCACCAAAACCGCAGCCAGAGGCTGTAGCAAGCCTTGAATAAGAAGATTCCAAATTAGAGCCTCTAACAGAATACAGTAGCGATTCTTTGTGTTATCCGGTGCGTCCAGGTCGTAAATGAGTATCATATAAATGTGCAGCAGGAGAACAAAAACCGGAATCCACAGCGGAGCCGTGACAGCCAGGCCAATGCTTAGGAAACTGGTGGCCAGACAGATTAGCGGAAAAGCGAACAGTATGACAACAGTTCCCAGGAATCCTTTTACAAAGTAGTTCCAAGTTCGATTTAGGTTGCGAGTCAATCCTTTGCCAATAAATCCTGCATGCCAAATATATAAATATTAAATTCATAAAATAAGTAATAAAGTAAAACCTACCCGTGTCTGGTTCCGTTTCAAAATGTGTGCGCGACTTTGATATGTGCCGCCAGAGCTCGATTAGGCGCGATGCCATTGTTTGGGTGATGCTGGTCTTCCGTGGAAAGAGGGTACCATTGATCTGTGATAGTTCGAGGTCCGGCATAAAGGGCTTAACGCAACAGAGGGCTCTCAGCCCCAGAGGACTACACCAGGGCACAAGAATTCCGAGAAGATACATCATATTCCAGGACCAGCACCAGATGCGCTGGACCATGTTTAGAAGCCGCCAGAAAGGCCAGCGTGTGCTGGTGGTCCGGATGACCTCCTTTTCAACCAGAAACACAGGCTGGCTGGGATCGGAGCGCGGGGTGACAATACTGGTAGCCTGTTGGCTGATAACAGTCGGAATAACGTCCGACTGGCCCTGAAAATTGCGGCGAATAATCCAAGACTGCGGCGACCAGATGCGACACGCCCACTGGAAACTGCGCGTCGGTGTCTTAGCATTCTTCAGCTCCTTCAACAGTACGGGCTCGCGCTCCTTCATGAATGCAAGATCTCGAGAAAGGAAGTAGGCAGTTTGGTGTAGGTTGTGCTGGGCACACATCTTCAGTGCCTCCTCGTGGGCCGACCAGGCGCACTTGTACATCCTAGACTCCTCGGCACGCCGCAGCTTGGAACGCAGCCAGGGAGAGACACGCGATAGAACAGAGTGGTCATTGGCCAGGCACTTCTGGTGGTCCTCGCGCGTTCGCTTCACATCCTGCTGCACCTTGTCCACAGCCTTGTACATGATCACTACCGACTGAGCCTGCTGCACAAGCAGTTCGGGTACTCCGGCGCCCAGCTCCGCCAGCTTGGCATTGGTTATGATGGAGCTGTAGACCCGCTGAAGATACTCTCGCATCACCGCCTCGTTCACCTCCTCCTCGATCTCCTTGTCGTTTAGCTTCTTGGCCCGCAATTCGGCAATCAAACGTTCCCGAAAGTGTAGGAACCAGCCTCGCGTCTCCCTCTCCAAGATGCCGATCAGAATGGGGAGGGCCTTGCGCATAATGTCGCGGCAGAAGAGCCGCAGATCGATCTCCTGGCCCTTTGGAGTGAGAAACAGATATGGCACTGGCTGGCTCACTTCACAGCTGTTGAAGTCGAACTTCTCCATCGTGGCGCGTCGCAACATTTTCCGTACATAAGAGCAGAGGCCATCCAAGCAGTCTTCAAACTCGGGCTAAAATCCAATTACAAATTTAAATTAAAAAAGTAAAATTGAAGAACAATCAATAGCTATTTACCCGACAAACCAACTCGGCGATGAGGAACCGGCAGCGCTCTTCCTTGATCTTGTAGTCCAGATTATGGGCCAGTAGAGCCGGCACGCCAATAAACATATCCGCCAGTTTGGTGAACGCTCCCAGCAGTCCATGCACGGCATGGACAATGGAAAAGAAGTGGGAAAAGATCCGGGCCCGGGCAGTGACCACCACAAAGCGGGCCGCCAATGCCAGGTCGCTGAGGAAGGAGTCATGGGCGCGTAACTTGCCCTTCTGCAGCAACTGCGACAAACGCCACTTGTGCACCTGACCCGGAAAATGCAGGCTGGGCACATCGAATTCGCTGCGAAGGATCAGGACGAACGGTTAGCTGGCACAGTTAATGATTTGGGAAAGGATCGAGGCAACATAAAACACATAAATGGACTAGATTAAATGAAAAATTGTCGGCATGCACAAGCGTGTACCAGATTCATAATAATGGGTTGCCTGATTCAAGATTGCAAGTGTGGGATATGTGAGTGTGATTTGGTATTAATTATAAATACTCCTGAAAGTATACAGTAGGTCTTCTCTACTCTATCAAAATCATAACCCATAGATCTAGTTTTCAACGAAAAATAACAGAGATTGTAATAATTTAATGAGTATTTTTTATATATTTTTCATGCACTTTCGCCTTTGAAGTTTCGTTTCAATTTAACGGACATGCAAATTTTGAAGAGCAACTTTAGACAATGACTTAACGCATAAACAATTAACAATATTCAGTAAATGAAGATAATGTATGTACAAAAACAGAAGAACACCGACTAAACAGCATCAATGCATTGGCAGTAGTAGTAGTAGTTGCCTCAACTCTCGTTGATCGCCATTGGTTTGAATGTTTTAAGTTGTTTATTTACCCATTTTTACGTATTGTTTCCAATTGTTCCAAAGTTAATTTCTTCGGCTTTCCATATTTATCCTTTTGCAAGCTTTACAGAAATATTTCACATACAAATTGTTGTTTACACCGTTTCATGTTTCATTGTCAGATATGATCATACAGAAATTAAAAAGACAGTAGTAGTGTGGTGGCATGCGTTTAGTTGAAAGTTTAAAGTTTAAACAAATAGCTGGCCCTTGATTTTAGATTTGGTTAGAGATTTGGAGCATGCCTTAATTTGATCGTTGCGTTTGCAGTGTGCAAAGTGTCGAGGAATGATAGACAATAATGGCCAAAGGAACTCAAAAGAACGCAAGTTTCGGGTCTGAGGGGATGTGGCACAAGCGCAGTTAGTCAGGAAAGTGTCAACTGCTCGCTGCACTTTAAACAATAGCATATTTTTTATATTTTATAGTAAGGCTAGCAATTGCATGTCGCTCCATCCATCCATCCATCCATCAATCACCATTCATCCATCATCAGAACGAGCAGCTCTCGGTCCACCCTGACCACAGACTCACCCAGTTTCCCGCAGCGTCTTCAGTTGGGCGCTCGTCAGCCGGCGGGGCTCTCCGCTCCCATCGGAGGCCACAGCATCCAGCTCGTCGAACGGCGGAGCTATGAACAGGTCCCGCAAATTGATGGGCCGGGTCTTGCGGCTGCTCACGCTGTTCGTCGCGTTGCTGGCCGTCAGATTCAGTCCGCTGGCGGCCAGGGGCTGTGGCAGAGCTGCAGATTGCGAATTGTGAGAGTGATTAGTTATTTGAAACCACTTGACAGCCATCTCTCACTCACCGATGGGGAAACTCTTCCAGTGGTAAAGGAATTGCTCAGCCACGCTTTTGATCTGCTCCACTAGCTGCTCGACTTCGGGCGGGGCACCCACCAGATTGATGTTGAACTCGATGGGCTCCCGCTCGGGCCCGGCCAGGGTCTGGGGACGCAACATCTGGGCGCCAGTTGCTATGGAAAGTGTGGCAGCGGCAGGCGTTGCAGGAGCAGGAGCTGGAGTGGCGCCCGTCGAGGTGGCTGGCAGAGTCATAGGCATGGTGGTTCACCTTGGTTCACCCTAGTATGGCATCCATCTCTAATTGGAACTGAATAAGCTGAAATAAAGGAATATTTAGTTGAAAGAGTATCACAAAGAACGGTTGGCTGATCCACTCACTGGCTGACCAAAACAAACTAATTGAAATCGCACAAGCGCGCGCAATATTAAAATTAATGATCTAATTGAAAATACACTCGCGCATGTGTAATGGTGAGATTTTTCGAATTCCAGTCAGATACAGAAGCCAGTCCAGTCCAGTCCAGATGTAAACAAATGTTTATTGAATTTGATTTTTTCAACTCTACGGACGAAATACGATGTCTGATAATTATGTCTGAAAGACTGCCCGGAGGGTCGAAGCGAGTCTGGCTGACTGGCTGGAAAGCAATATACTCGAGCTATTGAGTTACACCTGCCGTTGAGGCACCTGGAGAGAAAAAAAGTGGCAAACACCAACTGGCAACTGCAAACTGTCACCAACCACCTACCACAACTTGAACCCAATTTCGCGCTTCGCTTGCTTTAATGAGACCAACTAAAATCCACGCCCAACAGTAGACACTGTACTGGGGGGTACCGCCACCCCCCAGTAGACCAACATTGCGCCACCCTCCTCCCCCATATCCATCACTTCATATTGTTTAATTGCCGCACAGACACACAGACACATGGACATAGACGAGACGCACACCAATACAGATGCAGAACTATACTGCGCACAAGGCGTTCTGTGTTGTCGTTGTCGGTTTCTAGTTTTGAGTTACAAGTGCCTTTTACCTTGCTTCCTGTATCAAATTGCTGTGGCTGGGTACAGTCCGAACATCCTAAATGCGAATACAGAGATCACAGAAGCTCAGCTTTTCCGTTTTTTAATTTATTGAAGAGGCCAAAAAAAAACATACACATTCGCTGGTGAGACCGTGTCTGGCCTTCTAAAATATACCAGAATGTCAGGTGAACGGTATAAACGTCTGTTTGGCGTTATGCACACTGCAAAAAATACTATTTCCCGTTGAAATAAAAGGCGCTCTTTTTAAAAACTTATTCTAATTTATTTGTTCGATTTTTTTAACTGAAAAATGTGTGAAATATATATAATTACCTTATTGAGTACTTAAATTACCTTCTACCTATTAATTTACCTTAACTACTTAACTAGGACTTTTTACCTTGAGAAAAGTAATTTTATTCTCGCTTAAATCGTTATTTTACGGGGTAGTTTAATGGATTTCTGCCATTAATACACCCAAGAGGAATTACCGCGTACCGGTCTTTGATGGGCTGCAAAATAGTCATCTTGTTTTGCTTTAGGTCTATATCATTGGGAACCGGTATTGGATGAATCGCTTGTGGAACCAAACCATTTCTAAACTGTGGTATTTGTTTGTACGTAACTAATTGCTTGTGACCATTCGGAAAACACAAGACCCTTGGCGGGAAAGTGCCATTCATTGCCTTTATGGGAACAGGCCGAGGACGCGGCGCCGGCGGTATGGAATTTTGCGTCCGACGAATACCATTATGCTTCGCAGCAGTGCCTTTTGAATGTTTATGAGAATGTGAAGACTTGGACTTGGCCACCTTGGCTCCTCCCTCGGATTTTGTGGGTTTAGCAGTCATATCCTTAATTCGGGCCACAATAACGGCATGGCACAACGACTCTCCTAGGGAACCGTAGGCAGCGATGTATTCCTCTGCCACATCCGGGGCACTGCGTAAGTTCTTCAGCACTGGCGTGCATACCTTCACCAAGCGATGTCGGATATACTTGGAGGCCTGCTTGTCCAGCTTCGAACTGGTGTTGTCGACGGTGGTCGCCAAGTGCGGCTCAATGCGTTCTGCCAAGTAGGCGATCTGAGGCACAATGCATGCACGCACTGCAGAGTTACCCATCTTGCCGAAACCAATCACTGCTCCAAACACCGTGGTTAGTGGTTTCATGGTAAGAGCCCGCTTGTAGATACTGTAAGAAAAATAAAATTAACTCCTGTTTTAAGATAATAAAATTCTGATACTCACGAAACAACTCTGGAAAGGATACTGCTATCAGTCGACTCGAAGTGCCGTACGATCTCGGCCATAATATTGCCGGAGTACTCCCTTAGAGCCCAATGTTCCTCCGATCCACGACTGAGTTCTCTGGCCAACAAACAGGAAAGAACAGCCGGAAGGATCAAGTGGAGCTGTAAATATAAAGTTTGTTTTTCAGAAATTTATAGAAGCTCATGTACCCAAGCTTACGTATTTGTATAAACTGATACGCGAATTTCCAAGAAGAGCCCGCACCATTCGCATCGTGTAGAGGAGCATGGGCATGTTTCTTTGAACTATATTGACAGCAGTGGAATCTGCGATGAACCGGCTCAGCCTGGGCAGGAGCACCTCCACCGAAGGATCCAAGGTCATGGTGTAGAGTGCCCGGTGTCGGCGGGATTCCGAAACGCCCACGCCGTTCTCTGTGATCATCTCGTAGAAGCACTGCTGTTCCCTTGTCAATGGATAGCGTTGATAGGCCTTCAGGAGGACCTGCTCTTTCTTCAGCCAGCCGGCTATAGAAGGAGTAACCTGAGCAGGCGGATCCCCAGCGGAGATTGCATGGCTGTTAGTCGGAGGAACAGCTTCTACAGCCGGTAATGGAATTCCTCGCGTGCGCTGCGAAGGCTTCTTAGGCATCGGCATATTGCTGCCCACGGGCACAAGTTGAAATAAAATATTGGCAGGCAGGTTTTCATCTGTTCGGACAGCATATTGGAGGTGGGATACTTTAATCTTGGAATCACGGCTGCGCCGTGCAAGCTTTCCCGCCTCATTCAACAAGTTTTCCAATTTTTCTTTAACTTTGAGAGACAGCCACTTGGCCACTTTGTCGTCCAACTTCTGTCCCGTGCTGGCCGTGCAAATGGCGTCCATGGATTTCCGTGACAACAGTTTCTTGCGGAAGTTTTCATCAATTGCTGGAACTTCATCATCAGACGTGTTCATTTCAGTTGATGTTTTTTAAATATCTAACTGCCAGAGAGCTAGGGATGGACGTCATGCGAGAATCGATAACTAATATTGCTTCCATTAATCGAATACAGAAATCGATTTAAAATTCTGGCGGAACTTTTAAAAAAATTGGAATTAATTTTCCTGGTTGTCAGTTTTGGGGCGCAGCATGCCTTAACTTGCCGTAGAATCGAAAAACGAGGTGTGCATCCAATCCAAACTAGTGATCTGTGATTTTCATTCGATCGAATCAGCTTTAACCGAATAATCTTCAGCCTCCGCGAAAAATCCATTGTCTTCCTTTGTGAACTTTGTAAGAAAATAAATCTCGAGCCCATTAGTTTGTGGGCAAGTACTAATTTAAAGTTTAATATACCCAATTTGGAGAAACGAATATAAAAGTTTCGCGACATAATTCTTTAAAAAAATCTTCGAATCTTCCCAATTTAATTCACAATTACAATTAACAATTTAAAATGTTTTTTTTTTTTGTCAAGATTCGCGTTTTTCTTAAACGAAATTTTTATATTATTTTTAATGCGCTGGAGATCCACTCTCGTCGAGCTCCTTTTGAATACTGCCCCCATAGGATTTCCACAAACCAAATGACTTTGATTTTGACTTTGACATTAATGTCAAATGAAATTGAGAAAGTGGCCTAGTATGAATGGGGTAGAAAACCGAAAAACCCAACCAGTACTACTGCAACAATTTAATTTTGGATGTTCAGGAAGTAATTTTAATTAAACTCAATGCGATATGAAGCACAATAATTTTGTGGATATTTAGTCATTAATACTACTAAGTTATTAATTATTAATCGCGGTAATGGGCCCAATATCTATTAAAGACCCAACCGATCAGGAGCACCACAACCAGCGCCTTGATAATCAGCTGCAGTCAGGACCGGAGATCCGTTAGGGGCACGTACATCACGCCCATGAGTTGGGTCATCTGTACCTTGCCATTCGAGTCCTTGTCGTACTTTATAGTAAAGTTTTCAGTCATTTTAAAAGCTCATTTAAGTTAATTTCGAGCTACTCACCTGTTGCATGTACTGTGACCCACCGTCGGGACCCACGGGCACAATGAGACGGCCGCCGTTAGCCAGCTGGTTGATCAGCTCGGTGGGGGTGTCCGGAGCTGCAGCGCCCACGTGAATGGCATTGTAGGGGGCCCTGCTCGGGTATCCCTTGCGCCCGTCACCCTGTACAATCTCAAAATGGCCGGAGTTGAGAATCTCGCGATCGTCAGCGTTCAGATTGGCCTTGCTCATGTTTACCAAATCAGCCTGGTGTTCTATGCCCACAATCCGAGTATCCGGATTCGTTCCCTTCGCCTTGATATAGCGATAGAAGCAAGCTGTTAGGTATCCCGATCCAGAGCCAACGTCCAGGACATGGGCTCCAGGCTTAAGGTGATCTCGCAGATACTCCAACGCGAAAGCATGCTGAATAAAAGTGTGGATATTTTAGTGGGGATGCAAATATAAATGAAACATTGTTCTGGAGTTGTTACTTTTTTAAAAGAAATTGTAACTAATTATAAAATATTCCCCATTAAGTAAGAAAAGGCTGTTTACATAGTTATTTGGGGATACAAAATATGAACTAAAATTTTCAAAAATAATTATATAAATTGTTTAAAAAAAACAAATGGATTTTTAAGAAAAAAATTTGAAAATATCCCCCTAGCCTGGTTACCATGTGGGGAGCACTGATGGTGACACCTCCGCCAATAGGCTGGGGAGCATCCATATAGGGGTTCCGAGGAGAATAATGCTTGCGGTCCGTCGCTGCCATGGCATCGGCCACTGCGTCGCTTGCAATTACGCCGTTCTCTGCAGAGATTTAAGGCTGTTAATATTTTTCAAGCTACCTTGCCAAAGGGTCAAGCGCACCCTTCAGTTGCCTGATGAGATCCTGGTTGCTCGTTCCTACAGAGCGCCATGCCATGCTGAAGGATCGCAAAAACAGGCCCAGCTGAAGAACTCCCAAAACCAAAACCTTTTTTCCAAACGTCTTGAATTGTTTTTGTTCGAACCAGGGGTGAAAAAAAATATTGTTGAAATTATGTTCTGTTTTCCCTTTTTTTTTTCTTTATTTGATGAAATTTTTCCGGCAACCCTGGGACGGGGTTGCCAGAAAAAATACCAAAAAAAATTCCAATAATACCAATAGCTAATTACAATTTATCGATGAATCGATAATTACATCGATGTTTCGCCAGCACCACCTCTAGTTTTTGATGTGTGTGCGTTTCCTCCTATTAAAATTTTTCGAGGATTTTTCGTGTGTTTTGTTGACGTTTCGCGTGCCTGAAAAGTGCAAAAAGGCAACTAGATCGTGCCGTGAAAGTGGGCGGTCACCGATTGTCGCTAATAGCTGTGCTTGCTGTGGCGTGTGGCGTGTGAAGAGGCGTGTGCGACAAAAATGGCGAACGTAAGGGACAGCGACACATCACTGTGGCTGCATAATAAACTGGGCACCTCGAACGACTCGTGGATAAACGGTTCCATCTGCTCGCAACTGAACAAGGAGGTGCTGCGCAACATTAAGGAATGTTTCCCCGACCTTCAGACGCAGGTGAAGCTGAAGCTTCTGCTCAGCTTCCTACACATTCCGCGCCGTCTGGTGGAAGAGGTATGTAGTAAGGTCTTTTGGTGTTTGGCGTGTATGGGCAGGGGCACGGAAAAAAGTACACCAGCCAGCCCACACATACACGCGTACACACATGCGTACACTTGCTGCGCTCACTCGCTGGTGAAATACAAGGCGCATGAAATGTTTGAAAATTCATGAAACGTGTTAAAAACAAATTGTTTCCACCGTGTCCAAGGCGCTTTATCATTTTTATGTGAGAGAATCGGTTGTTGTTTCATCCGAGCGATGAAAATAAATATTAGCGACATTTCCCGCCACTTCCACTTTTGTGTACACATTCCTCTCTTTTTCAGCCTTCACTCTCTCGCTAGTGTGGGTGTGTGGGTGGTTGGGATTCGTTTATTTGTTGTTAATTGTTAACCCTTTGGATGCCACATATCTATCGGTTACTCTCTATTTTATAACTTTGATTTTTAATAAAGATTTTATAAAAAAATGTTAACCCATTGCAGTGGAAGGCAGAGCTGGAGGAGGTTATCGAAGTGGCCGGTATGGACTCGGAGCTGTGGGTCTCTATGCTGGCTGAGACAATGAAGACCTTCCCGGCCACCAGCTCGCTGAACACAGAGATCTCCGACTACGAGGACACACGTCCCATATTCACAGACATGGTCAATGATTTGCGCAAGCTGGTCACCAAGCACTCGGACCTGGGCATGCTGCCCTTGGAGTGCCAATATTTGAATAAGAATGCGTTGATCTCAGTGGTATGATACTCCCCTATTATCTAGTTAGCCCTAAAAACTAATAATTATCTGAAATATTACAGGTGGGCCAGCAACCGGCTCCCGTCAAGCATTTCACGCTGAAGCGTAAACCTAAGAGCGCCCAGCTGCGCACTGAATTACTGCACAAGTCGGCCGATGCGCAGTCCTCTCTGAAGAAGGCTTCGGCGCCGACGATTCCCTTGCGTTCGCGTGGTATGCCCCGCAAGATGACCGACACAACGCCGCTGAAAGGAATTCCATCGCGCATGCCCACGACAGGTGGTTTTCGCTCGGCCACTACACCGGGCAATGCCGCCCAGCGGCCCAATCTCAGTCGCACTCCTGCCGGCCGCAAGGACGGTGGCATAAAGCTCATCGAGTTCACGGAACAACCCCTGGGCTATGCCGCGGCCAAAAAGCGCAAGCGCGAGCAACAGCTGGAGGAGCAACAGAAGAAGCAGGAGCAGAAACAACAGCAGGCAGCGGCAGCCGCAGCTGCAGCAGCCACAGCAGCAGCGAACACCACTGGTGACAGTTCGCCCACTGATGCTGCGACAGCCAGCGGAGGCGAAACACCAGTTACTCCTACGTCAGCCAACAACAGTTTCGAGATCAAAACGGAGCCCCAGACGCTTAACCAGAGCTCGGGCAGCGTGGAAGAGCAACTGGATGAGGAGCTGGCGAGCAAAACGGCCATGGAATGCGATACGGAAACGCCAGAGTATGCTACGGCTACTTTAGAATTCGCCCAGGCTACTACCGTGGCAGATAACCAACCTGGAAAACCCAGTGCCGAGGCTAAATTGAAAACACCGCGAACTCCAAAATCAGCTGCAAAGGTTAACAACAATAACAACAACAACAACAGCTTCAACCACACACCAAAACGAATCAAGCAAGAAATCGAAATCAAGAGCGAAGAGATTATAGTACCGGCCACCATTAAGCTGGAAAAAATAGAGGCCACCCCGTCGACGCCCCAGCGAGTGATTATTCAGCAGCAGCAGCCGGTATCTGCGCAGCGAACCCCCCAGTTGGTCATCCGCACTTCCCCGCAAAAGCGCCAAAACAATGGTGCAACCACCAGTGCCGGAACAACCAGTGCTACCACTACTACCGTGGGCAACACGACCATCAAAATGGAGAAGTTGGATATTAAACCATTACTACGGGCAACTGGCAGTGCGCCATCGACGAGTACTGGCACCACCACCACCACCATCCTCACCCCGCAACAGCTCCGCCAGGCGGCCAATCCGCTGGCCCATCTGCCCAATAACATCTCCGTGAAGATAACGTCGGCCAAGGCGAAGGCTGCGGCGGCTGCATCAGGCTCGGGAGCAAGCAGCAGTCAGGCTCAGGCGGCGCCACAGCAGCAACAGGTGCAGGTTCAGCAGTCTCAGCCGCCGCTTCTAATAAACAGCTCCACGCCAGTCATACTGGCATCATCTCCCAGCGCACAGCGAGTGGTAAGTTATGCCAGAACAGCACAGGATGGTTTATATTTCTAATTTTTGTTCACTATTTGCAGAAGTCCCTCGCTACTCCAAGCAGCAGCACCGTCGGAAGTACAACTACTACAATACCATCGCAGGCTATAAAGACGATGCCGCTCAGCCAACTGAAAACGGCCACCAACAGTGGTCCAGTAATTATATCCCAGACGATTATTCAGCCCGCAAAGCGTGCCCAGCAGCAGGCAGGAACCTCGAGCGGCGCCGCCACATCCCAGCAGCAGCAACAGCAGCCACAACAACAGCCGCCACAACTAGTACAGCAGACCATCCAGCAGCAAACACCGCAGCAGACTCACCAGCTGCCGCAACAGCAGCAGCAGCAACAACAGACACAGTATATTCTGGCAACGCCGCAACAGGCCCAACCTCAGGTGCAGCAGCAGCAGCCGATGCTGCCGACTCTGACGTCGTTCACACACACGCGTCCCTTGCCGCAGACTACTACGCTTTATCAGGCAACTACAGCCGGTGGAAATGGGCAGGCTCCTACCAAGATTCTGCTCAAGACATCGGGAACGTCGGGTGTGGTGATGACACCATTGCGTCAAGCGCAGCAACAGCAGACTGCCACCGTGGTATCCTCAAATCCCCCTCCTTTGGTGGCCACCTCTGCGGCTGTGGGTGTCCCAGGACAGAACACGTTGAATATACAGAACGTACAGCTGCCCAACCGGCCGGTCACCATTCAGCCGGCATCTCAGGCGGCCCAACAGCAGCACCTGCAGGCGCAACTCCAGCAACACCAGCCCCATCCCCAACACACCATTGTGGCGAACACGACGGCCACGCAGCAGCCGAAGCTGTCCCAAGTCATCATGCAGCCAAGCGGAGCTGTGGGAGCCGGTGGAGTGGTTAATGTATCCCCGACATCTGGCAAAAACAAAACCATTATACTCACGCAAAAGGGTGTTATTCTGCGCAACATTGGCGGCGACATGTACCAGCAAATACCGATTAGCAACGTTGGCAACCTGCAGGGACTCGGAGCGGGTACTACGCTTGTGACCACCACGGCGGCTGGTCCGCCAAGCCTGGTAAAGACCACGCCATCGACGGGTGTGCAATTGCAGCAAGCTCAGCAGCAGGCGGGGCAACCTGCCAAGCAGATCCTGCCCACTCTGATACCAACCAGTTCTCTGGGCGGCCAGCACGTCATCGTGCAACAACAGCAGCCCACCAATGTCATCGGAAATGTAAGTTTAACGACGAGTTGAGGCGTTTAATTGGTAATGAAGTCTTATTTAATCACTCCCAATGGAAATTGAATCATAATTGGTTGGCTTAAAAAAAATTAATCGGTTTCTCTTCAGTCCCCACAGCAGACCATCATTCGGCCGGTAATGACCAGCGTTGGCGGAGGCTTGACTACGCTGCCGCAGGGCCTGACGCTCATACAGCGGCCGGGCCAGCAGCCGCAGCTGGTGCAGGTGCAGGCGGCGCCGGGCAGCACGCAGCGCACGATTATTACCCAATCGAGCCCAGCGGCGCCGGCGTCACAACAGCAGCCGCGCCAGCAGCAGCAACAGATTCAGCTGGTCCAACACAAGCCGGCATCGACCCTGCAGCAGCGTGTGGTCACCTCCACGACGAGCGGAGGTCAAGGCCAACCAGGAATCGCCCGCACTGTTCAGGTTCAAGTACAGGCTCCCCAGCAGCAAGCCACGCAGCAGGCACCTCAGCGGCGTGGACTGTCACTATCGGTAAGAAATTATCCTTTTTTTGTTGTAAGAATGCCTTTATTTTATAACTTCCTTGTTTTTTGTAGAACGAACACGTGCATAAGGCGCATGAAATGTTCCGTAAAGCGAACCGCGTCTCTCGGCCAGACAAAGCTCTTATTCTTGGTTTTATGGCGGGTTTGCGCGAGAATCCTCGTCCAAACAGTGAAAACGTTCTGGTCATCAAATTGGGCGAAACAGAGGTAATCCGGTTTATATTATATTCAACAAAGTATTATGATATTAATTATATATTTATTTTGTAGGAAAAAGTGCAACAGGATGACGGCAACACGGCGTTGTGCCTGGTGGAGTCACATATCCGGTTGGACTACAACACCGGTGAATGGAAGACATTCCAGAACTACAGGTTGCAGGACCAGAGTGCCGCCTCCTAGTCCACGAGGGTCATACGCATTGTTCGCAGCACCAAGTGATTATACCACTAACAGCCAGGCTGAAGCTAAACATGCGTATATCCGGATTATAGATTTTGATTTGTCATCCGTTCTTCGTTCTGCACGGGCAGCTATGTGGCCGGCCCGCCCCCAATTAGGCTACTAACTACTAACTAAAATGACCCCAAAATGAAAGCCCCTCTCCTCCTTTTCCTGGCCTCAGCACAGCGATCTAAGAAAAGCTGGAAATAATGAAACTATAAAATAATTAAGGTAAATTAGCTGTACAGTTGTTTAGTACGTAGTCAAGCTAGTGCTTAAAATATTTAGCAAACATGCCCCGTTCACACACAAACAGAAACCGAAACAGAAACACAAACGGCATAAGAAACAAACAACACAATCGACCACACATTCATTAAAAACAAAAAAAAACAAACACATCCATGTTCAACGCTGACTGAACGATTCACCGGAGATCTGTTGGAAAAGTCAGATGGGCCAGAGAAGTGAACGTTCGGTGGGGCACACTCATGCACCTTAAATCTGCATACCTATATATATATTTCTAGCATTATGTAATTATTGTCGAGTAAAAGTGTGTAATTAACTTTCCAAGCAGAATACAATTTAGAGTGGCTGGTTGGTTGGCTGGCGCTCGTTATTCGAACTACCAGAATCCCAAGAATATATATAGTTATACGAAAGAAATTTACATATATATATGTATATCTATATATGTACCAATGAGGCGCAGCAACAGAGCAACCACAATAAATATTAACTTACATTTTGAACAGTGTAATAGGCAAACAATAAACATAGCATATATATTTATGGCTTTAATGTTAAAATCGTTGTTCGCTTTTATGGGTGTTTTATTCAAAATAGTGTGTTATGGTCATGTCACCTATTAATCCACCTAATTGTATCCAACCTTCAACTGGTCCATTTAATGTCCTACCGTGAGTTTCGAGAATTCGAATGGTTTATATTTTCGGTTTCCCTCCCCTCCCCAGAAACTTTTAATTGTAATCGACTCAAAAAATATTTGTCTCTTTAAATATCCAAATAAACTTGTATTTATATTTGATCAAATAATCGGCACTTTTAATAAAATAATTGGTGGTTATTGAAACAAAATTATTATTATTATTCGATCGATGTTTGTTTTATTTTTGTGAATTCGAATGCTTACAACTAGTCAACACAAGGTTTACTCTATTGCCTAGGGCTAATACTAGTGCTTACACTAAGCTAGTTAAATATAATACGTGGTGTGGGCTAAATTCGCTGCAGATCTGGATTTAATGAGGGGCGGTGGCCACTACTTGCCCACCTCCTTCCAGTGGACAATGGCGCGCTGCTCGTCCGGCGCATCCCCAAACGGCCTGGTGCCATCGGAGTGCACGTACTCGTTCACCTGGAAGTTGAGGAGCGTCTTGTAGTGATAGACATCGGCCAGCTGCTGTGTCAGGGGGCTGGTGTTGGTGGTGAAGATCCCGGCAAACTGTTTCTCACGTGCCACCCGCAACACCTCGTGCTCCATGAAGTGCATGCAGGCGATGTTCTCCCGGGGATTCAGTTTCTCGGCGGTGCCCATCATAAACGAGTGCAGAATCTGGTTCAAGCCCTTGGGCAGATAGTTGTCCCTGATGATTGGAAATGGAACGTAAGTAAGGGATAACCTTTAAGGAACTTAAGTGGTCAGACTAACCGGATGGGACCCTCGCAGAATTCGAGGAATTCAAATACGATGAGCAGCTTCGACTTGATGTCCACTTCGGGTTCATTGCGAGCATCGAAGTTCAATGCCGTGCCGATAATCCGATCCGTATTGCGATCGTAGATCACAAAGCTCAGGTCCCGCTCTACAAGTACGTTCCAGATGTCCTGAGGGAGAATAATGAAATGTTATAGATTAGCAATGGAATGCAGGACATCTTATCACTAAACTCACATTCAGGATGTCGCTGTAATCGTTTCGCAAAACACCAGGTTTCAGCCACTGTTCCAGATCTGCCTTGTTATAAAAACTGGCCACAATAATGCTGTTGGAGAAATAAATTATTATAAATTAGTTTTCATTAAGAATTGTAGAAAAGAGCTTCTTACTCGATGACTTCCTGACGGTGCTCTAGACGAAGAGGCACTGCCTCCATTTTCAAGTGCGGACAAGCGTTCAGAGACTCTTCTTCCAGCTGCACTGCATCATGATTGGCCGCCATCTTTTCAATAATCTCGCCCAGATTCTTGGCTGCAATGAACTCGGATATGCCGATGTTGTAGCCCTTTTCGCGCAGCAGAGTCACCGTGAATATGGAGTTCAGGGAATTGCCTCCCAGTTCATAGAAGTTGCTCTGAGGCGCCAGGGTGGCGCGGGTGGAGCGTCCAATTACTCCGCCCACGGTCTCAAAGAGATCCCGCGCCGTCAGCTTCAGTTCCTCGGGCACTTGGGAGTAGTCGAAGTCCAGGACGATGCTGGAGTCACCCTCGTTGTTGTTGGCTGTCTCGTAGGACTTGAGCAGCGCCTGACGATCCACCTTTCCGTTCACCAGCAACGGCACATGCTCCAGGATTATCACCTGTGGCGTCATATAATCGGCCAGCTTGTCCTTGAGCCGGGCCTCCAACTGCATCTCGGTGACCATGGGGGCATCGTCACGTAGTTTGACAAAGGCTAGAATGGCCTGGTCTCCGTGGCCGGCATGGTAGCACAGCACAATGGCCTTCTCCACCAGCGGCAATTCGGCCACATTCTTCTCCACCTCGGAGAGATCGACCCGATGGCCACGGATCTTAACCTGGGAATCGGTACGTCCCTCGTACATGATGCTTCCGTTTTTAAGGGAACCATAGTCACCAGTACGGTAAAGGCGAGCATATTCTATTGGGGATAAGAGTTCAATGAGATTTTTAATGATTTCTTATAGTAATAGCCGAACTACTTACTCTTCTCCACGGCTAGTGGGTTCTCCAGGAAACGCTCAGGATCTCTGCCATTTACGTAGCCAGCAGCCAAATTCAAACCGGAAGCAAAGATCTCACCGATTTCTCCGTTCTTCACGGGGCGGTAGTCGGAGTCCAGCAGATAAACAACAGTGTTGGAGACGGGAATACCTGGCGATAATAAAAATATTAAAAAACCTTCATCGAAAAGCTTTATAGGATCCTACCTATGGGTACATTATCGTAGAGACTTAGTTGCTTCTTGCTCTCGCACGCAAAGTAGGTGACATCGCCCATGACCTCAGTGGAGCCGTAGAAATTGTAGAGCCGATGAACGCCCTCGTCGAAGTAGTCGAAGAAGCTGCTGGCCAGAGCCACAGATAGGGGTTCCCCGGAACAGACCCAGATCTGGAGATTGTAGAGTAGTTTCTGGGCAGCACCACCGCCCTCCATCTTCAGGTACATCAACAATGATCGCAGCAGGGTGGGCACCAAAACCAGGCGTCGGATCTTGTAGCGCTCCAGCAAGGCCACCAGGCGCTGGGGATCCTTGGTCACGGCCTTGGGAACCACCAGAATGGCCAGACCACACATCAACGGACCCCAGAGCTCGGCAATGGAGTCCACGAAGGTGAGGGCCGTCTTGAAAACACTGACCGTTTCATTGACGGTGTACGGAAAGGTGGCCCATTGCCATTGGAGGCGATTCAGAATACTTTCATGCGGAAGTCGGACACCCTTGGGAACTCCAGTGCTTCCGGAAGTATACAGAACGATGGCAATGTGGTCGTTGCCCCCGCGAAGCATCTCCTCCGAAAGCAAATTGGAGCCACCCAGCTGCAGGGACTTGGCGTACAGTTCCATGGCGGAGAGTGTGGGAGTGCCCTGGAATCTTCCAGCGTCGATGTCATCGTCGCGCACAACCAGAGTGGGCTTCGCCTCGAGCAGAATGTGATGGATGCGGTTGGCCGGGAAACTGGGATCGATGGGCAGATAGGCGCCTCCGGCCTTCCAAATTGCCAGCAGGGTGGTAACCAATTTCTCCGAAGGCTGCATGCAAACTGCCACTATAAAGTCCCCATCACTGTTGGGCTGCAAGAAGCGTCCATGGGTCTCGGCCACCAGGAGACGGGCCGCTCGATTGGCCTGCTCGTTCATCTGGCGGTAGCTGCTCTGGCTGGGCGCCATCGAGTGTCCGTGTCCATATCCGTCCGGTTGATAAATGAGGGCCACCTTGTCGGCGTGTCGCAACTGCTGCTCCTCGAAGATGCGATGCAGAGCCCGGGGTGCAAAGTCCTGCTGCAGACCCTTGACAATCGACAACTGTGGCAGGGAACCCATCTCGAAGCTGTGTTACCTATACAGATGGAAGAGAGATTGCATCATTCTTGGGGTTAGTTATGTAAGATCTACTAATGCAGAACCAGTAGTAATTAAGCCCCTTCAAACATGCTTATTTATACGATGTCTGGTTGCATTATAATTGAACTCTTAACTAAGGCATAAACTTAAGAGCTAAGAATAGAATAAAAGTCATTTGATGCAGTTATTTTTGAAAGTGAATATCACATTTTATCAATAAGTATTTTATTATAATTCCCTAATGAATAATATGTATTGGTTCTGATAGAAATACTCAATCATTTCCGTGCGACCCACAAATAATTATGACAAGTTTATCAAGCCATCAGTTTTCCTCTCTCAACCGATTGATTAAGCCAAGTCACAATAGGTTTTATTACTCGTTTCTAATAAAAGGCTAAAATCCACATCGGGGCAGATTATTATATAATTCATTAGCATAGACACCTGCTAGACGCTACTAATTGCAACCAGATTAATTTATGTGATCATTTACGAGACATATTCTCGGATATGTTCCGGTCTTTGGGGATCAGATCCTATGAGTTATGAGCCTGAAACATAACTACCCAACGTGGAACCATAAATTAATATGATTTGACTGCAGATCGAGATTACCATCTCCCTGTTCGATGGCCAACGAAATCGGGTATGGGATTAGCATTCGGATAACTGGAGTTGGCTGGAAGCCAAAACAACCACTCGTAATGCGGCGTGTTAATTGCATTAAATAATTCAATTGCCTGGCCCATTTGACGGGCGTTGGCCAACAAGAGTCGGACTTTAATCGTTGGTAACAAGCCCAAGATGGCTGGAGGTCTTCAAGCTGCTAAGTCAACCTTATGTTCATGTTCGTTTAATTCCATTGGCGTGTCATAAAACCGAGCTAGTGGCTGGTAAAATGTCATTGTGCCGCCAACTTCTGGTGTCCGAGTCTGTATCTCCGAATCGGTATCTGTTTGGCTCTATCTGCCAATGTCAAAAGATTTAATCCAAAACATGAAGACAGACAGCCGTCTAGAGGCTCAAGAACGGCAATTACTTGTACCCCTGGCCTTAAGTAATGTTAATCTCTATGATTTCATTTTAAAATTGGATCGGGCAGCTCATTAAAGAGCTCCGCTTCGACTAAGGAAGCAGGAAAGGCGGTGCCCGCACGGCCAGGAAGGAAGCTTCGTGTCCAAAATGAATTATTTATTTGATTCCGCCTCATCTTCTAGGCCTTTGTAAGTACACCTACATACGTGGAAGTGATTGCCTCCGTCCAGGTAGTGAGTTGTAAACTCTACCCCATCGTGCTGAGCTCCAAACAAGTTTTTTCTTCACTTGCGCAATATCATAGTTGAATTTTTTGTCTATTGGCCTGGTCTTTATTGTAAGTGGCCAGTAACTGACTTCTGGTTCTGGTTCTCTGGCTCAGCAAGCTGACTTGCTGTACTCACTTGGCATACATTTTTTGGCAGCCGGAGCAATTTACAACGGCATACAACGGGGCGTATACGTAACGAATTCAAGGCTAGGCAGAGAACATTTCCCAAGCGCCCAAGCCCATTACGTATGCGCCGTGTGAGTCCAATTAGTTTGTTCACTTGCATACATACAACTTCTGCTATGTTTGCTGATTATATATTTGAGTGTCCCATTGCCAGCATACGTTTTATTCGTATCTGCATACAATGTGCTAGCAATCTGTTCCATACTCGTACTATTGTTGTGCCTTGTGGCGCATTCTTGAGCCGCCGCATCGAGTTCTTAGCATTTCACATCATCGATTTATCCAGCGGCTTCTGTTCACCTTCGCTGCTTCTGTTGATGAGGTGAAATCCAAGTGTTTGATTTAATGATATTATAGCCCCCGTTTGCCATTAAATCAACGAATATAAAAAAAATTCAATATAAATCTAACTCACATAAAACGGTTAGCCACCTTAACTTCAAAGCTCCAGCAGCACCGACACTAACTCGATTGAAAAGCATTTAAGACCAGGCTTAGAACAGCACACTGCACTGGTACTGGTACTAATTTTCCGTTCAAGGTTCCACTTGTGTTAGATTGTTTTCTGTGAGCTGTGGTGAGGCTTTTGGAAAATCGTTCCATAATTATCACCGTGCCATGTAATTTGTAATTTACATAATTATTAACTACCTTTTGTCGGGTTGAATGACTTTTGTTAGCAAGTATGCTTGCAGGCTGCACTTGCCAGATCAACAACATTGCCTAAGGTCGCCGGTATATCTTGTATCTATTGTATCTAGTGCCTAGTATCTAGTATCTCGTGTCGTTGCAAACGTTTCCGTTGCTGGACATTTCAAAGTGTGTGGCTAATTAATTTGCTGACCGCCGAGCGGCGGGCTGACTGTCGATCTGTCGTGGGAGGCTGACAAATCAAAATCAAAATCCATCTTATTGTTGCTGTTTATTTTTGCATTTTTTTATTATTATCAGTTATGCTCTGTTTTGTTGTGCCGTGACTGATTTGCTTAATTGAGTAAAAAGCGTCTAATTTAAGCCGCTGATGCGGATTCTGCATGGCTTTGGGGTCGTCCCCAAAGTGAGTGTGATCTGGTTGTGTCTGTGTGGGGTTTTTTTTTTTTTCCACCGGCAATGTTGTTTTCCTCGCGGAGCCCTCAGAATTTCCGATTGTGAGTCAATTGGATGACAAGTCAGTAGCAGCAGTAAAAAAAAACCACACAAGAACACACAAATAGCGATCTCTGCATGGAGCACCTTACGTCAATGCGGGAATCGTTTCGCAAGCTCATTAAAGAGAGGTTCTGAGCTGGCTCTGAGCTGGCAAATGCAAATTATGCAGTCCGACTGGTAGGCACCATTGAGCACACTTGTAATAGATATGCGACACACATTTAGCACATACTTAACATAATTAATAGCCGATCGCTCTGGCCAATGACTCAATTGCAATTATAAATCCATCACAACTAGTGTTTACCATAGTGGCCATTCCAATATGTATAGCAAGCAATTAGTTAATCGCTCCAAAACAAAACAAATTAAATGTCAATTGTGTGGTACTTATGCTAGTAACTCTACAGATTCATTTAGCCAAGAGAGTTAACGAGGTGCTAACCGATAAAACAACAGAATGCAATTGTCGATCTCCCAATGCCCAATGTCGAAAATAGAACTTTGACCGTTTTAGTGCAGTGATAATTGAATTAAACTTTTATGACCCTGCCACACCTTAAACGGGCAGAGATCTCCGATTGCACCCAATCAACATTCGGGTGCAGTTTCCTTATTTTAATAAGCTTTCCGGTTACTTCCTTGGCTGCTTCGATTTGTGCATTGAACTGGTTTTTTAAGTTGCGCTCATTCTTTACCGTTTTTAAAAAATTCCTTTTTAATCAGCCGTTGATTCTGATTCTGGTTTGAGATTCAGGTTCAATGGAATTGCAAATTTCAACAATTAATTTTTGCATAAAATCTGTTCTTTGCGGTTTTTCGATCCGAAGAAACCTTAGCCCCAAATTGGTTTTTATGGTGACTGAAGCGAAGTGAAAACAATTTTGTTAAAGCCATTATTTAGCAATAACTAATTGCATTTTCTATGTTATTAATTTTTTTTTTTAGAATTTTTAATTGTCTCATCTAATGATTTTTATGTAATTAGCTGTCGGAAATGATGTAATTCTGTAATAACTTAAGCAACTTGATTTGCGAATTATTCTGTTAACACCTGCTCAACATGCATGTCAAATCAATTTGCATATTCATTTTTGGAAAAGCTAATTTGGCGGCTTTTTATTCAAATATTCTTGGCTATCACGCATACGTACCGTTGGTTATTATATAAGCTGTAAGCTGACACTTGATTATTTGAACAGAAACGGTTTTTTTTTCAAATTTTTCTATCTTTTCGGGCGCCTAACACTGAGCACGTTTGTTTTAATTTTCTTGTTATTGTCTTTCAGTGAGTTTACCAAATTTTTTAAAATAATTTTTTATCTTGGTCACTTCACTTGCGTTTCACTTTTTTTTTTTTGCCCAAAAAAACTTGCAACGCACTACTGAGCACTTAGAACTTAACGTGCCATGTACTTGTAAACGGCGCTCGCAGACTAATCAGAATCCCAGCACCCGACTAACTTTTATATCCGATCCGATGGATCAGCTCCAGCCTCTGCCGGCTGCTCAGTCGCAGTCGCAGTAGCTCAGTCGCAGCACTGCGTCGACGTCGTCGCCCGATGAAGAATGGCGCTCGCCAAAGCAAAACCACAGAGGCAGCAAAAGCAGCAGCAGAGGCAGCGACGGTACGGCAATAGAACCCAAAATGACAGAAAAAAAAACCAGTTCCTGCTCTTAAAGCCGCTGCAATTACCGCTCGTAGCTCATAGCTCACATAGCACACACTCTATATATGTTGATAAGAATTTGTATCAGTGTAGTTTGGTCGCCATATTTAGCAGCAGGTCGCCCTGTTTTGTGACGTAGGAAATGAAATAAAATGAAATGAAATTCCTGGCGGTCCCCTAGCCCGCTAATTGCTAGGCAAAACACACTTGAATGTTTGTTTTTTCTTGGCTTTGGAAATCCCTGGTATGACGCACTGTTGAATGAAAGTTTCAAATTAAACTATATTGCCCCAGAACGCTGGCAAAACTAAGTAACTTGTCCTTCCGAAGCTTCGATAGCTATAAAAACGGCAAACTTACAGCATTTGAACTTGACTGTGAAGGCTATTTGGGTTTGTGTTGTAAGTACAAGTTTATTGGATTTTGTTTTTAAGTTTATTGCAAAATAGTCGAATTTATGACTGGCCAAAATTAATTGCTATTTATGGCATTTACTCTGCAATTGTCTTCGAATATTTCCCATCGTGCGAAAGTAGAATCGTAATGCAATTACGAATTGAATTTCAAATGTGTTTCGAGGATTGAATTGAATGCAATTTGTAGACCGATGCTGTAGTTGTCAGTACGGCTTAGTTGCAATCCATATGTGAGAGGGGATCGCTTTACCGCTAACATATTCCATCCGTCATGTTGTACGAGAGCACTTCCCATTATAGAGTCAGTGTGAAAATTTGCAGCTGAACTATGGCGAGGAGGCGCCTGTCCCCTGATTTTAAAATCAATTATTACTTAATAAAAACTAGCTGCTTGTCAATTAACTCAAACATTTCAAAGTTTCATAAATACTGCCTAGTATTCAAGGCTAAAACTCTTTTGCCGAACATTCTAATGTTTTCAAATAAATAGATAAATAAATAGTATTTTATAAATTGATTTAATTAATTGACTTCTAATAAGAAAATCATGGGTGTTCCGCTAAAGAATTTGCAATTGCGATGCGGGCTATAATTTGGTTTTGATGAATAGGTGACTTATTGGCATCATTATCGCAAAATGTGGTTTTATTTGCATTCACAACTAAATCAACATGCTCATTTTTAATTGAATTGGATCTTAATAAAAGAGAATATGACAACTAGTTTGGGCGTGCAAGCCGTATAGTTATGCATTCAAATTAATGGATCTAAGTACTACTTTGAACTTAGTCAACAGTTGCTATTAATTTATGTATAATCGGTAACTATGATAATATTTCATGTAATATTTGTTTTAATATACTTTTTATGCCGTATTTATCCCAGTATGTGGAACTGAAATATTAAGTGCATTATTACTTTAGAGGTTACCATATAATAAAAATAATTGTCGGCATTTTAACAACTTCAGCGCTTGTTGCATTCGCTGTTGATTGACCATAAAAATGACTGATTTTCCTACACATTTTAATCGCTCCATAAAAAGTATTTCCTTTCTTCAATTGTTTTCAGTAATTATGTTATTAACATTTCAAGTAACTGAGTTTGCTGTTTGGAATATTAAACGTCGCATTTTGGGGGACTTTTATTTAGTTTTCGAAACAAAAGGATTCACACGAAAATTTGGGTTAAAAGTGTTTCGTGAGTATATAAAAAAGTTTGGTGATTCATTGTCGTAAGTATTATGGCATCGACTGGGTGATCTGGAAGAATATTTAATTAATCGATTAATTTAATTGATTTCAATAGACACGAGTCAAAACCCGAAATGAAGGCGCGCCCAGAATCTGTATATTTTTCTCCTTTTTTGAACTTAAGTGTGAGCCGCAAATGATCACACCCATTGGTCTGTGGCTGGCTTTGTATGCAAAGATTCGTATCTGGCCGCATACCCGAGTCACGTTTCCAGATCACAGCGTCAGCGACCGTGAGGAGGCATCTTTGGAACCGGCTACTAGTCGGGCGAGCGCCGGGCCATCGCATCCGGACTTCCCCAAAAAGAAAGTCTGACGCATCCGTCGCACAGCTTGGATGTTTCTACGAATCTGCCTCGGTTCTCGTTTAAAAATGTTATCATTTGTTTTTGTTGATTCGCGTGATGTGTGTTTTTGTTGTAATTTCGTCAGTTTTAAGGGGATCTTGTGACGTGCAAATGCCAAAACACTTAAAAAACAGGGTATTATATCATACAATTTGTTCTGAGCCCCAACTGAGCTAAGCAATCAAGACTTAATTTTTTCATATATAAGATTTTATAACACTTTTAATTCAATTATTGATGTTTAAAGGTGTTAAACATTAAATGATATTGAAGAACTGTATTTAAGGGAAACAAATATGACATAAATTCTGATGTATAAAATTTTTTTGACTGTACGAGCGATATTTTTATTTTCGGGATAAATAATGATCAGAATTTGCATAAAAAAACATAATGATTTGTGCCAAAATCAACTTTCGAATATATTTTCATCCGCATGAGATCGCCAAAAAAAAGATTGCCATAATGGGGGGTGTTAATGTTTTCCTCAGTGTGCGGCCACAGGGGGCAGGCAGTCCAACTTGTTTCTGCCCCGGCAAGTATTTCCCTAAACAACTCGAGGCGGGACAATTTACTGTTAACAGCTGCGAGCGGGCGAGTGTCGAACCGAACAATTCGACGGCTCTGATTGCTTTCGCATTCAGCTGATCGATTCTTTTGATGTTTTTGTGATCTCTGATTTGGAGTTTTATTTACTGATTAGGTCCACATATTGCGCATACGTCGTGTTGGACACGACAATGACAGCGCTGCTTTTTCGTATCAAATCTTTTCTTCTGGCCAACAAAGTTTGTTACCAATGGCACAACGAAAACGAGTCAAGTGCCAGACGGGTAATTACTTGCAAGAATTCATCCATTGCGGTTACGGGTACGGGTACGGCTACAGGTTACGGAAGTAGAAAGTCAAGTTCTTCCACCAGCCGTCAGACTGGACACTTTTAATTGAATTACGCGGCCAATTAAAGTATCATTAGAGATAAAAGCCAGCTGATACTGCGGATCCAGTTGGGTGGAACTCAAATGTATAGGCGTTGCGCTAAATGCAAATAATGTAAAATGTTAATGAGCCGATCGCAATACCCAGCTCATTATCCAGCACCTGGCTATATTAATAATTCACAACAAAATTAATAGAAATTCATGTAATTTAAAAAGTACAAGAGTTTTTCACATTATAAATAGTATCTTATGAAAAAAGTCTTGAGTGATGAGCCTTGATGAAATGGGTGACCCGATTTTTCAGGTTTTGCTATTAGGGTCATAATCTTCTTGGTCAACACTGCTTTTCTCAACTGTCGCTTCGAAGTGGCTGGGAAATTCCGCTGCTGGCAACTTGCTCATTCCACAAACAGGTGTCAGTTATTTAGCCCAAAGATTCGTTGCAAATATGGATACACTTCTTGAGGGGTTTTTCCATCAGATACTCGGTATGGAGTTGGACAAAAACCTGACACTGATCAAGGAGTTGGGGAGGAACTTCTCCAGTCACCATTTAAACGAGCTTTTACAACTTATTTATGTTCGTTTTGGGATTAAATCAAATGTATGTGTTTTCTATTTACTAGTTTTCAGTGACCTTTTATCCTGTATATATACCTTTATCCTCTATTATATGTATTATTCTTTTCTCTGTAAGGTCGTAGACAGTTTTATGAATTTAAGTTGCATAATTTATTTAAATTTTCACCCAAAAGTATGCAACGGACTTAAAAAAAATTAGGATTACTCATACGCAGTGCCGTACTTTGAATGAAATGAAAATGAACTGTTTTTACATTTAAAATTTTTTTAATGTTTATCAAATTTTGCTGCATAACTTACTTAATTCCAATTTTTATTCTTTATTGATTTGTACAAAAATTTTTTTTATATTTTTTTTCATATTTTCAAAGGGATCCCATTCCGAATGTGAAATATAGCATGGAGACGAAGATATGGGCATCTCCCAAGGATATATCTTCCCCAATAACCATCCGATTTATAAGCGGAATACCTTAAACGATTTTTGGATTGATTCTCCACCAATCTGCATCAAAATCTAGGAACAAAATATTTTTTCGATTTTTTGTCACATTTCCTAGGGGATCCCCTTCCAAATGTTGCAAAATGCATGGGGACGAATATATGGCCCACTGCGAAGGCTATATCTTTCTCAATAACAATCCGATTCTTGAGCGAATTACCTTAATCGATTTGTGGATCGATTCTTCACCAATCTGCATCAAAATCTAGGAACAAAATATTTTTTCGATTTTTTGTCACATTTCCTGGGGGATCCCCTTTCAAATGTTGAAAAATGAATGGGGACGAATATATGGCCCACTGCGAAGGCTATATCTTTCTCAATAACTATCCGATTCTTGAGCGGAATACCTTAAACGATTTGTTGATCGATTCTCCACCAATCTGCATCAAAATCTAGGAACAAAATATTTTTTAGATTTTTTGTCACATTTCCTGGGGGATCCCCTTTCAAATGTTGAAAAATGGATGGGGACGAATATATGGCCCACTGCGAAGGCTATATCTTCCTCAATAACCATCCGATTCTTGAGCGGAATACCTTAAACGATTTGTGGATCGATTCTCCGCCAATCTGCATCAAAATTAAGCAACAAATATTTTTTCGATTTTTTGTCACATTTCCTGGGGGATCCCCTTCCAAATGTTGAAAATGCATGGGGACGAATATATGGCTCACTGCGAAGGCTATATATTCCCCAATAACAATCCGATTCTTAAGCGGAATACCTTAAACAATTTGTGGATTGATTTTCCACCAATCTGCATCAAAATCTAGGAACAAAATATTTTTTCGATTTTTTGTCATATTTCCTGGGGATCCCCTTCCAAATGTTGAAAAATGCATGGGGACGCATATATGGTCCACTGCGAAGGCTATATCTTCCCCAATAACCATCCGATTCTTAAGCGGAATACCTTAAACGATTTGTGGATCGATTTTCCACCAATCTGCATCAAAATCTAGGAACGAAATATTTTTTCGATTTTTTGTCACATTTCCTGGGGGATCCCCTTCCAAATGTTGAAAAATGCGTGGGGACGAATATATGGCCCACTGCGAAGGCTATATCTTCCCCAATAACCATCCGATTCTTGAGCGGAATACCTTAAACGATTTGTGGATTGATTTTCCACTAATCTGCATCAAAATCTAGGAACAAAATATTTTTTCGATTTTTTGTCACATTTCCTGGGGATCCTCTTCCAAATGTTGAAAAATGCATGGGGACGAATATATGGCCCACTGCGAAGGCTATATCTTCCCCAATAACAATCCGATTCTTAAGCGGAATACCTTAAACGATTTGTGGATTGATTTTCCACCAATCTGCATCAAAATCTAGGAACAAAATATTTTTTCGATTTTTTGTCA
>JAJJHT010003724.1:1230775-1311305 GCA_021223865.1 Drosophila pandora | reverse complement strand
TGAGCGGAATACCTTAAACGATTTGTGGATCGATTCTCCACCAATCTGCATCAAAATCTAGGAACAAAATATTTTTTCGATTTTTTGTCACATTTCCTGGGGGATCCCTTTCCAAATGTTGAAAAATGCATGGGGACGCATATATGGTCCACTGCGAAGGCTATATCTTCACCGATAACCATCCGATTCTTGAGCGGAATACCTTAAACGATTTGTGGATCGATTCTCCACCAATCTGCATCAAAATTTAGGAACAAAATATTTTTTCGATTTTTTGTCACATTTCCTGGAGGATCTTCCTTCTAAACGTAAAATGATGCATGGGGACCAATATATGGCCCACTGCTAAGGCAATATCTTCTCTGATAACCTTCTGATTCTTAAGCGGAATACCTTGAAATATTTGAAGCTCCATTCTCTAGCAATCTTTATCAAAATCTAGGTACAAAATATTTTTTTTCACATTTTATTTGTCAATATTATTAAATAATTGGCAATTTTCAGTGGTGTCTTCTTGAAATATTTTGAAATGTCTGTGAAGGAGTATATGGTTCCCTGTGCCGAATTTGCATGGTGAATGGCATTTGCACGCAAACTTTTATTTGTGTACTAAGGGGACTTAGTGATTTTCTATTACTCCAAAGAAAAGATAATACTCGAGCCTTATAAAATGCAACAAATAATTGTACGCGTTAAGATTTTAGGTACAATTATTAATTGGCTCATTAATAGTAATCAAAGTAAAAGTAAAAATAATATTGATTAAAAGTTTCGTTTGCAAAGTCATGTTACTAACACCTAATACGATAATCAAACAAGCCATATTTTACTAATCCCTATCGTCACCGAGAATTTACCAAGTCTTTTTGTAGCCGATTATAAAAACGCAGACCCAGAACGGGCGCCAGTCATTGAGTAGTTGGACATTGACAGACATGGTGGGAACTATAGTGTTCCTTCTTTGTGGCCTGGCCATGGCCCAGGCAGTTCGCTCGAATTTTGAGGTTCAGTTGGACATTGAACTCGGTGCGCAGGATTACCAGCGCTTGAACAGGCTGAGACACTTGTCGGAGGAGTTCTTTGGCTATTACCAGAATATTACCGTGGGGGATTTGGTGCCAGAGGGACGACTTCCGACGACTTCAGATCTGCAATGCTATGCCGATTTCGCTCAGGTCATTGCTGGATTGGCCTCCGGCAGCCTTTGGGCCTATAGAAGTGAGATTTATTGGTCTTTATTTTATAGGCAGGTACTCAATTGGTTAATTTTGACAGTTTTCGACTCCTGGGGCACAATTCCTGCCGGCATCCTGAAGGGCCATCTGAAGGATCTGGGTCACTATGACGAGTGTGTTGCCATCGAGCAGGAGGCCCTGACAAGTACCATTGTGGGCAAATACTGCCTTTCCACGTTGCCCATTCAGCAACTACTCGGAGGAGGTGGAGGTGGCGGCGCTGCAAATATGATAAATGTCCAGACGGCAGTTTGCTTCCCTGCATCTTGCTCAGCCACGAATATGGACACACTCCTCCGCAGGGTTTACCAACAACTACTTGGATTGGAGCTGAATGTTAATCAGAATCTGGTTCGCGAACAATCCTGCAAGACATCGGAAAGAGAGGAATTAGACGGGGTTACCATTTTCACCATGTAAGTTGTGACAAAGATTGTATTATAAGAGAGTTTTCTAGAAGAAAATTTATTCAAATTTCTTTTTAGAGTTCTATTATCGGTGTTTGCTGGTGCTGTGGCTCTTTCCACACTCTACGACTACTTCCTCTGTGAAGACCAAAGTACGTTTAATACATGATTTAGTTAATTTAATATTAATCAGATTGATGTATTTGTTTTAGCCAAACTCCCCACCATTTCAAAGGTTTTCTCGGCTCGTGCCAACTCCCGTGCCCTGTTCCGTGTCACAACTAAACCGAATCCCAATGTCATTGAGTGTCTTCACGGAATTCGCTGCATGTCCCTGATCTGGGTTTGTTTTGGCCACGACTATATAATTGGCATAACATCGCCCAACATAAACCTGTACGATGTGTATGAGGTGTGTATATTGCCTGTATTTCTGATATGGTCTTTATTTGATTTTAAAAATAATTCCCAGTGGGCTAAGTCACCTTTTATGGACGTTATCTACGAAGGTGTTTTTGCTGTGGACACGTTCTTCTTTATCAGTGGACTTTTGGTAGCCATGGTTCCCCTACGCGCTATGGAAAAGTGAGTAGAAGGTTGATCCATTGATTGCCTCAATACAGAGACTATCATAACTACTTTAGAGCCAACGGAAAACTAAATATTCCGCTTATGTATCTGCATCGCTATCTTCGCCTTACGCCGATCGTGGCGGTTATGATTCTGGTGTACCTCAAGTTGCTGCCCCGGATTTCCGATGGTCCCTTGTATGGGAACTGGAACTTTGATAACTACGACAACTGCAACGAAAATTGGTATTGGACTCTGCTCTACATTCAGAACTTCGCTACCGACAAGGAAGTAAGTAGCAAAGTGTAAAAGTAACTATGTATAGTTTAATTATTTTAATTTAATACCTCAAGTGTCTCGCCCATGCCTGGTATCTAGCCATCGACACTCAGTTATATATCATCGCGCCAATTTTGCTGCTTCTGGTTTATAAATTTGGGAAAAAGGGGGCTGCTGTTGTATTGCTATTTATGCTGGGGCTCGCCGCCTATCTATTCAGCATTATGGTAATCAATGATTACTCTTTGTAAGTCCATTAATTTGAATACATAATTGAATTATTCGTTTTTATTTAATAGTCCTTATTTTAGAATTTACAGCAGTGATGATGGACCAGATCTTACAGGTTACACTCATCTTCGTGCCTCCGGTTGGCTGGTTGGCTTTCTTTTTGGCTACTTCTTGCATTCCACACGAGGCAAGTCCTTCAAGCTCAGTCGACCCAGTGTTTGGATAGGCTGGATTCTGAGTCTGGCTCTGCTCTGCACCTGTGTATTTTCAATGGATCCCTATGGGCGGGCCAACATTAAGACTATTCCCATTTTGAACGAGGCCTTCTATGTTTCCCTCTCGCGAATCGCTTGGCCTTTGGGTCTGAGTTGGGTGGTCTTTGCCTGCATGCAGGGATACGGTGGCCTGGCCAACTCCTTCCTCACTTCACCTCTCTGGCAACCACTTTCCAAGCTCTCCTTCTGTGTCTACATGGGTCATCTGTTCATTCAGAACCTCAATGGTGGACGGACGCGGGTCAATACCTACTTTTCTGACTACGATGTTGTAAGTAATCGGGATTTTAAGGTCGCGAGGTCTGAATTAATATTTTCCATTCCACAGATGCTACGTTTCTGGCAGGACTTTGGCTTTTCAGTTATACTTGCCCACTTCATGTACATCCTGATTGAAGCTCCTTGTGGCGGTCTGCAGAGCATGCTTTTGCCAAACCGACGACCACCTCCACAAACAAAACTTCAGCCTATCCAAGTAGCTCTGAATGTGCAATCAGCGCCTATTGATCCTGAAAAGCAATCACCTTAATCATAAGGCTAAAAAAATGAACATCGAGAAGGATATACAAATTAGTAATAAGACAAAACTGTTAAATTTTTATGCATGTAGGCCTTGATAATAACTTATTTATGTTTATTTTAATTTTTTGTTATTTAGTATATAACAATTAAATCACAAAGTTTTGTTTTACCTTGATACATTTGATATAAAACTGACAATGAAATGTGACCCTAAATAAAAGTCTTTGAAGTACTTTAAAATATATTGTTTGTATACACAAATCGCACTATATGACTCTTTCCACCTGAGGAACTTAAAACGTTTTCCTAGGTAATGGATTGATTATAGTGACTCGCAGTAAAGATAAGCGTACGGAGTTCAAAAGCCTCTCAATGGAGGGTACATAATAAACTTTCAAGAATCAAAGGAAAAGAAAAGTACAGATATGGCAGCGTCTGGGATTACGGGAAATCCAAGTGGGCTATTATTTTGGTATTGATTGCCTATTAATATTGTAGCGATAAGAGTTTGTTTTTTTTGACGGTTTCCTATTCCATTCACCTTTATTAGATACTACTCATTTTTAAAACCAGACAGAATTCGTATGAACATAGTTGATTTTGTGATAATAAAAGAACAATTTTTTTAAATTAACGTTTGAGAAAATACGTTGAAATGTTTGGGAGTTTAAATATATAAGATCAATCTTCTCTATCTCTTGTGTTAGACTTTTTATGAATTTGAATGTATAGTTAAGCTCATAAATATTCCTAATCGGAAAACACCTTTGAACATTATTAACTTGGAGCTAAGTAGACCTAAGTATTAATCTTATCACCATAAATTGTAATGTTTGTGTACAATATAGTAACACTTTTTAAAATGAAGAATCGGGTGCTACTAGAAGAGGATACTTTATTAATTTTTGTTGCTACTTTAAATTGGTTTGGATTATTTTAAGCCCCCTACCAACTATTTAATCTTCTTTCCTTATATCCAAAGCGATTTTTCTCGTAACACCCTAACATTCACTGACAAATTTTTTATGGTCCAATTTTCTTTCATTTTTACTATATATTTGTGTGTATCGTTATTAATTTTAAAAAAGTCCGCTGAAGTAGCAACTGTTATGAGTAAACGCCTCGTAAATTGCGCACAAATTAGTTTGTGCTACCGATTAGATAGAACACACGAGTTGATGAATGTTGTGATGACTAGTAGTTATAAGTATTAATTGTATTCAAATCCAGCAAACCACTGTTAAGATTATGGGTTCAACTAATTCGAATCATCGTTAACCTGGCAGGTTTAATTTGGTTTATAAAAAGGTGTCTGTTTGATCAGAAAAGAGTCATTTGTACTTGGGCTTTCGAAGAAATGGCTTCAGTTTTAATAGTTTGTTTGCTCCTTGGCATTGTTGGGGGTAGCCCCGGAATGGCGGAATTTGATAAAAATAACTCAAATGTGTATCACCGTCTAGATAGGTTTAGAAACTGGCCAAGAGAGTTTTTCGCATATTACAAAAATTTTACTGTCGCCGACTTAGTGCCGGAGAACCGTTTGGTCGCGACAAAAGATCTGCAATGTTATGAGGAATTTTCTCAGTTAGTTGCAGGACCATCTTTGGAAAATCTTTGGGCTTTAAAAAGTAAGTAAACAATTAAAATAACGTGGATATAAAATTTGGAAATAACAAAACTTTTCTACAGTGATTGATTCCTGGGGATCCATACCATCCGGTATCTTAATGGGACACCTGATGGATCTGGGCCATTATGATGAGTGTATTCGGATTAATCAGGTTCTCGACTCAGGCCATAATCTTCTTGGAAAATACTGTCTTGCTCAGCTGCCGCTTCATCAGTGGCTGGGATATTCCGAAGCTTTGAGCTTGATTCTTCCACAAACAGGTGTCTGTTTTCCAGCCTCATGCTCTTATGAAAATATGGACGCACTCCTCGGTGGATTTTTCCAACAGATACTTGGTATAGAGTTCGACAAAAACATGACCCTGATCAAGGAAGGAACCTGTAAAACTTCAGAAAAGGAATCTCTAGACGGTCTCGCCATATTCACAATGTAAGAGTTTGTTGGACTTGGAATCAAATACTATATTTTATATATATTGTTTTTTATTCTTAGTGTTCTTTTGTCAACTTTTGGAGCTGCTGTGGCTATCTCCACCCTATATGACTATTTTCTCTGTGAGGATCAAAGTGAGTATAAATAAATAAATATTTATTTCTTCACCGAAAAGTATGCTATGCAGATAAGAAAGCATAGTGCAAAGTCCTTTTGATTGTTTCTTTGAAGCTGAAGATTTTTAATCCTATTTTGTTTTAAATAATAGCGAAACTTCCGGCCGTTCTAAAAGTTTTCTCCGCTCGTGCCAACTCGAGATCACTGTTTCGCCTTAATACTAAGCCCAATCCCAATGTAATAGAATGCCTTAATGGCATTCGTTGTTTGTCATTGATATGGGTTTGTTTCGGCCACGAGTACAGACTCATATTCACGTCCCCCTTGTTTAACTATGTGGATGTGTATTCGGTAAGACTTAAAAACATATTTTTAACAATCCATTAATTGATCCAATTTCAATTAATAGTGGGCCAAAAAACCCTTTATGATGTTCATCAATCAAGGCGTTTTCGCGGTAGACACCTTTTTTTTCTTAAGTGGACTACTGGTTGCCTTGTTGTCTTTACGCACCATGGAAAGGTAACACCGAATAGTTAAAAAATCATTAGTATAAACTATATTCTGAATGTCTATTTAGATCCAAGGGAAAGTTGCACGTTCCTTTGATGTACCTTCATCGCTTCCTACGTGTCACTCCTATGTTGGCTGTGGCAATTATTGTTTACATGAAATTGTTGCCTCTCGTGGGTGACGGCCCCTTATATGGAAAATGGAATTTCGACAACTACGATAGTTGTAAGAAAAATTGGTTTTGGACCCTGCTCTATATACAGAACTATGCCGCGGATGAGGAAGTGAGTAAAGTATTTGTTTTAAATAGAAAAACAATTTGTTTGCAAATGTATATCATTTTCATCACTCATACGCACTGTTGTCTTTGCTTCGGCATATTGCTTTTCTGATATCTTTTCTTTACTGAATATTTAATTTATATTTTTACAGTGCTTGGCTCATGCTTGGTATTTGGCCATCGATATGCAGCTTTACATTTTGTCCCCAATCTTTATTTTTGCCGTTTACAAGTGGGGCAAAAAAGGAGCAGCAGGAGTTTTTGGGCTTATTCTTGGACTGGCTGGTTTTCTATTCGGTTATATGGCCATCAACGAGTATTCTTTGTAAGGTTTATAATTTTTTTTAACGGACAGCTTGTAAATTAAAACCATGTCTATTTCAGGTTAAATCTCAGCGTAGAAGGCAGTGAGGAAATAACTCATCACACCCACAATCGCGCATCCGGCTGGTTAGTTGGCTTTCTTTTCGGCTATTTTCTGCACACCATTCGGGGAAAGTCCTTTAAACTGAACCGTGTTACTGTGTGGATTGGATGGATCACCAGTCTGGCTCTATTCTTTACAGTCATCTTTGCCATGTACCCCTATGGCATAGTGAAGAAGAAAACCATTGGAGTCATCTCCGAAGCCTTTTATGTTTCGCTCTCCCGAATCGCGTGGCCTTTGGGTCTGAGTTGGGTGGTCTTTGCCTGCATGCAAGGATACGGAGGACTGGCCAACTCCATACTCTCCTCGCCCCTGTGGCAGCCGCTATCGAAGCTCTCCTTCTCCGTCTACATTTGGCATTTGTTTATTCAAAATCTCAACATGGGGCGGACTAGGGTTAACACCTACTTTTCTGACTACGATGTGGTATGTATTTCTATAAATATTCTCATCGGTTTATTCCTTAAAATAACATTTATTTTCCATCTACAGATGCTGCATTTCTGGCAGGACTTTGGATTCTCGCTGCTGCTAGCTTATGTCATGTACATCCTGATTGAAGCACCTTGCGGTGGTCTAGAGAGTATGCTTTTGCCGAACCGAAGGCCACGTGATACTCAAAATATTCCCCCTGCAGAAGTCCCTGCAGCCAATGAGCCGGAAAGTCAAAGAACACAAACATACACTACGCCAGATACACCACTAAGTCCGACATCTGATGAAACCAACATTTTACGTTTCTTCAGAAACAATGCACCTGTATTGAAATAAGAAATCTAAGAATAAATATTAATTTATTTATAATCTTTTAAATATAAAACGTACTTGAGATATGCTAATGTGCTAACAACATAAATTTGATTACAAAGCCATATCAGTCTACCTGAAAAATCACGTTCTTCTAATCGAAGATTGTAAGAAGTTCCCTAGAAACCTACTACTCCAGATCCAATAGTTGGCTCGATTTACCAGACGTTAGTAGATAAGAAAGTGACTTGCAATATTTTAAAATATGTTGTAAACAATCAAGGGTCAACCATATAATAAAGTAATAATAAATATTTAACTCTTCCGAATGTATATTTTGAGTTTTCTTTAATCTATTATAAGATTTATTTGAATATCCCCTGTGAACTTTATTAATAATTTATTATTTAAATTCGATTTTCGTCTAAAGTGTTATTGTTGAGTACACTCATACCTAAAGTGCTTTCATAGCAGTAGGAACGATAAGATAATACTACTCGACCCTTATAATATGCAAAAAAATGGTACGCGTGAAGATTTTCATCGAAATTATAAATTTGGCTGATTAATAGGTTCGATTGCCAAGTCATGTTATTAAAGCCTATTCCTTTAATCAAAAATGACCATATATTATTAATCCTTATCGCTACCGAGAATACCAGACGTCTTTCCGTTCTCGGTTATAAAAAGGCTGCCCCGGTCCGGATGCCAGACATTCGGTAGTAAGACATTCACAGACATGGTGAGAATAAAAATAGTGCTCCTTCTTTTTGGCCTGGCCATGGCCCAAGCAGTTCGCTCGGATTTGGAGGTTCAGTTGGATATTGAACTCGGTGCGCAGGATTACCAGCGCTTGAACAGGCTGAGACACTTGTCGGAGGAGTTCCTTGGCTATTATCAGAATATTACCGTGAGGGACATGGTGCCAGAGGGACGCCTTCCGACGACTTCAGATCTGCAATGCTATGCCGATTTCGCCCAAGTCACCGCAGGATTGGCCTCCGGCAGCCTTTGGGCCTATAGAAGTGAGATTTATTGGCCATTATTCTACAGGCAGGTACTCAATTGGTAAATTTTGACAGTGTTTGACTCCTGGGGCACAATTCCTGCCGGCATCCTGAAGGGCCATCTGAAGGATCTGGGTCACTATGACGAGTGTGTTGCTATCGAGCAGGAGGCCCTGACAAGTACCATTGTGGGCAAATACTGCCTTTCCACGCTGCCCATTCAGCAACTACTCGGAGGAGGTGGAGGTGGCGGCGCTGGAATGATGATGAATGTCCAAACGGCTGTCTGCTTCCCTGCCTCTTGCTCGGCCACCAATATGGACACACTCCTCCGAAGAGTTTACCAACAACTACTTGGATTGGAGCTGAATGCTAATCAGAATCTGGTTCGCGAACAATCCTGCAAGACTTCGGAGCGAGAGGAACTCGACGGGGTTACCATTTTCACCATGTAAGTTGTGATAAAGATTTTATTATAAGAGAGTTTTTTAGAAGAAAATGAATTATAATTTCTTTCAGAGTTCTGTTATCTGTATTTGCTGGGGCTGTGGCTCTCTCCACACTTTATGACTACTTCCTCTGTGAGGACCAAAGTACGCATACTACCTGATTTTGTTAATTTTATATTAATCAGATTGATTTATTTGCTTAGCCAAACTGCCCACCATTTTGAAGGTTTTCTCCGCTCGTGCCAACTCCCGTGCCCTATTCCGTGTCACAACCAAACCGAACCCCAATGTCATTGAGTGTCTTCACGGAATTCGCTGCATGTCCCTGATCTGGGTTTGCTTTGGTCACGACTATATAATTGGCATAACATCGCCCAACATAAACCTGTATGATGTCTATGAGGTGTGTATATGGAGTATCTTTGAGTTCTGATATGGAAACTGATTTTAATGACTTTACTAGTGGGCAAAGACACCTTTTGTGAACGTTATCAATGAAGGTGTATTTGCTGTGGACACGTTCTTCTTTATCAGTGGCCTTTTGGTAGCCATGGTTCCTCTGCGCGCTATGGAAAAGTGAGTCGAAGGTTCACAATTATCTGAATAAAAAATTACCTTTTTAACCACTTTAGGGCCAAAGGAAAACTGAATATTCCACTTATGTATCTGCATCGCTATCTTCGCCTCACCCCCATCGTGGCGGTCTCGATTCTGCTGTACCTCAAGGTGCTGCCCCGGATGGCTGATGGCCCCTTGTACGGGAACTGGAACTTTGATAGCTACGACAACTGCAACGACAACTGGTATTGGACTCTGCTCTACATTCAGAACTACGCTGCCGACAAGGAAGTAAGTACCAAAGTGCCAACCGGGAAGTGACTATGCTAATTTTCGTTTCATCTCTGAAGTGTTTGGCCCACACGTGGTACTTGGCCATCGATACTCAGTTGTATATCATCGCCCCGATCCTGCTGCTGCTTGTTTACAAATTTGGCAAGAAAGGAGCTGCTGTGGTGCTTCTGTTTATGCTGGGTCTCGCCGCCTATTTGTTCAGCATTATGGTTATCAACGACTACTCCTTGTAAGTTTTAATAAATATTTAATTGATTTCAGAGGTCTTATTTTATGTTCTCGATTTCAGACTGAACGGCGGAGGCGGCGATGGTGGCACGGATCTCTCGCATTACACCCACACTCGTGCCTCTGGCTGGCTGGTGGGCTTCCTTTTCGGCTACTTCCTCCACTCCACAAGGGGCAAGTCCTTTAAGCTTAACAGAGTCAGTGTCTGGATAGGCTGGATTCTTAGTCTGGCTCTGCTCTGCACCTGCATCTTTGCCATGGAACCTTATGGAACAGGCAAGAGTAAGACTATTTCCATTTTGAACGAGGCCTTCTATGTTTCCCTTTCGCGAATTGCTTGGCCTTTGGGTCTGAGCTGGGTGGTCTTTGCCTGCATGCAAGGATACGGTGGCCTGGCCAACTCCTTCCTCACTTCACCTCTCTGGCAACCACTTTCCAAGCTCTCCTTCTGTGTCTACATGGGTCATCTGTTCATTCAGAACCTCAATGGTGGACGGACGCGAGTCAATACCTACTTTTCTGACTACGACATTGTAAGTAATCGGGTTTATTAGCTCGTAATAGGAGATCTGAAATAATATTTTCCATTCCCCAGATGCTACGTTTCTGGCAGGACTTTGGATTCTCGGTTATACTTGCCTACTTCATGTACATCCTGATTGAAGCTCCCTGCGGTGGTCTGGAGAGCTTGCTTTTGCCAAACCGACGACCAGCTCCCCAACCAAAAGCCCAGCCAGTCCAAGTAGTTCCGGAGCTTCAGCAGTCCCCTGTTGATCTTGAGAAGCAACCAGAGGCTCCTTGTAGTTCCCAGGCCACAGCTCCTCCTCTGGAAACTAAGGCTGAATTGCCAACGAACAATGAAAAGGAAATCGAAGCCAGTAGTTAGAGATTAATTACGATTTTTAAGCCATGTGAATAATTTATTGTAGTTTTTAAATGTAAAATATATAATTTTTATCACATACCTGTGTCTGTTTTGATTTGATTCTTTAAATTGAAGATCTTAACATCAAAGGTGTTCATATTTGTTTAAAAAATCAGAAATATTACAAAATAATCATAGTATTAATGTCATATTATGATGTCATAATATATAAATTTATGACCTATTTGGGATTCCACAATTGTACTTGTGAGTATGTTATCAAAATATAACATATTTTATTATTGATTCTAAAAGTTTTGTGTTTTTCGCATCTAATAAAAGAATAATTTTTTTTAAGAACCATAATAAAATGATAAATTCCTAAAAAAAACACGCTAAAATAGCATGCAATTTTTTCTGAGCCGGAATAAATGGATTTTCAATGAACTTTGAATCATATTGTTTTTATAAACAAATCGCGATTACTAGAAATGGCTGAAGTGGTGAAAAACCCGAATATTTTATCACCTAATGAATTCAAAGCGTTTTCCTAGGTAATGGATTGATTATCGTGGCTTGCAGTAAAGATAAACGTACCGACTTCTTGAAAACCTCTTGAAGATGGGTATCTTTTTAAATTTTTAGAATCGTTAAAAAAACAAGTGCTGATAATGGCGGTGTCTGGGGTTTCGGGAAACCCAATTGGGCTATTATTTTGGTTTTGATTGCTCATTGGGTAATACGCATTGCCGCGATAAGTTCGCTAAGTACTTTGATCAATCAATCTGTTTCCAAAGCGCTGCATAATCCATGACCAACTGAAATTGCTAACAAATCCATTGAACTTTGGCCGTTTTGACAACATAGCGTTGTTTTTACATGTTTGTTTTTTGGTTTTATATTGGAAGATGTTAAAAATGAATACCTTTTTTATATTTTTAACTGTTCTGCCAAATATCAAATGGTTTGGCTCCGCAGAAGTACCTAGTCTGATAAAAATCTTGGAAAGAAATCAAGTGCCTGGCGACAGTTAAAGTTCTTCTATTAAGCTTTTATTAAAATTTATCAAAAATATATTTATATTTTAGGGAATTCATATCAGGGAAAATTATTGATTGGTACTAGAAATATTTTAACAATTATATTTAATAATTTAAACTTCAAATAAAACGAATATGAATCTGAACGGCAAGCAGTTTATTTCCGTCAAGCAGCGAGGTCGCTATTCTCGACATGGTGTGACTATATGTCAGAAGTAGCGAAGTTTAAAACGAGCAACAGATGGCGGAGGTTTGTGTCTAAATATTTACTATTTTTAATTAAATTCTTATTTAATTTAATTCTGTTATTTGTGTTCTTCTTCTTTAATTTAATTTTTTTTTCCAAATAAAATACAAATTGACTGTTATATCTATATTGCCAGCCAGGACCCGATGTGGCCAGTTCGAAATTTGTTTGAATGAACTGCCTTCGAGATAAATCTGCTCACCGCGTAGACATCCGTAAAGAGTCCGGGCAGGCCTGACTCACAGGCCGGTCCTGAGGCCACAATTCCGCAGAGCTGAGAGTCAGAAGTTACCGGGCAACCAGCATCAAACATGCACCTTGGACTTTGGATAAACTCTCTGGCGCACGCTAGAGTCTCGAGACGTGAGACGATGATAGGAGTTCAACGGCTTGCGGCTTGGGGCTGTAATAGGCCGCCCCACAAGCAAAAGTGTCCCCATCCATAATTCGCAGAATCCAGGATTCTACATTTGCGCCTTCAGTCATCCGGAAGCCATTGTTGTAGATCGTCCTTACGGCTGGTTTTGACAGCAGAGACCCGGCACTACGAACGCTATTTAATCCTGTCAACAAAAATGACAGTAAAAGTAGTTTTCCTCTGAGAAAATTCATCAAAAAACTGGAGAACTCAACACAATATATCTTTAACGATATCATCTAACTGACTTTAAAACTTTGTGAAATGGTTGTAGCTTTGATTTCATGGATTATTCCAAATAATTTAAATTTTCAATATCATTAAGCATGTAGGCATTCTTTTGTTTTTTAGGTTAAGAGACAAAAATAAGGCGTGAAATAAGTGCATTTATTTTTTTAAAATTACCTTATTTCTCCAGTTTTTCCCAATAGATACGGTGTTGTATTTTTCCCCTCAGATTCAACTATTGCTGGGCATCTTCTCCAGTATCGAAATAATACCCAGGCTTATCTGGACCTCTCCAGCTTGATCTCCCATGCTTGATATCATCTTCAGTCCTCCTTATGAAATCCTTCACTTGTTGTTCATATATACTGGTGTAAATACCCGGGTAGGAGATGTTCTAGCACTGTGATCCCATGGAGACTGCTCCGCAGAGTTGGTTCTTATAAATCAAAGGACAACCGCCATCATAGAGCCATGCCCTGGGATCCCGGGGCTGTTTGATGCACATCGAGGTGCTGGACAGCATCATTTTCTTTTCAAAAGCTATACGGCATGTCTTGGACGCTATAATAGTTGCGGATCCATTTCGTGGATATGCCGATGGTGACTGGACTTCCATGCTGTCATAACCCTAACTAAAAACCATGACAGTATGTCCGGGCTATAACGGCGTAGAGAAAAGCTCTACCTCATGCCACCCCCAAGTCCTGCCATTTCGAGGGGTCCTTTGTTGTACTTATTTTGGGTAAACCTTGCAGCTATTTAGTTTTATTAACGAAATAATTTCTAGAAGAATTGATACTTGGAAATTACGGATACTATATTTTTCATTTATAAGAACATTGCGCAAATTTAGTATTTTCTTTTTAAATAAATTCTGCAATTGTTTGTTTTTTTAATTTAATTAATGTTGATAAATTTAAATTTTTTTTTGAAGTGGAATTCATTAAATTTCCATTCAACAGACCATTGCTTCCAACGGATCTGGGGTAATCAATTTAGACTGCACGTCATATTTAACTTCAGTCTGTGTTTCTTCATTATCATCCCAATAGTGTCTTGGCTTGACCGGACTTCTCAAGATTATCCCTGCTTCGATGTCTTCTTCGGTCTTTTTAATGAAGTCCATCACTTGTTTTTCATATAAGTGGGTGTAAATACCCGGGTAGGAGGTGTTCTGACACTGCGATCCAATGGAGACTACGCCACAGAGTTGGTTTTTGTAAATCAAAGGACACCCTCCGTCATAGATGCATTCCCTGGGATTCCGAGGCTGTTTTATGCATATCGAGGTGCTGGCCAGAATAATCTCCTTTCCGAAAGTTTGGCGGCAAGTTTTCATTGGCATAAGGGTCACTAATCCGTTTCGGGGATTTGTCGATGGTTTCTGGACCTCCATGCTGTCGTAACCCCAACCAAAAACCATTAGTTCTTGTTCGGGTACTAAGGACGTGTTGCAAAGCGTAATGAACTCCGTGAGTCGACCTTTAAGGGGGGTTTTCAGTCGCACCAAGGCTACATCCATGAAGCGTTTGTTGTGGACGAACTTTCCCGGGAAGTGAATGGTATCGATTTCCGCATATATCTCGCGATCGCACTTCGAGAATGCTGTACCCTCCGCTGAGACGCCTTGTAGACTATTTCGGTATGGGTAAATGCAGTTTGCGGAGGTGATTACCAATAGCGGTGAGTAGTACGCTCCCCCGCACATAAATTCTCCTTTGCTATCAATTATTCGGATAAGCCAACCACCAAAATTTTGTCCCGTATTCGAGTCCATGCCCCCCCAAATCCGGCGATATTTGGGGGTCTTCCGGTTTATTTCTTTTGGGTAAAACTTGCTGCTAGTCAGTTTCATCAAAGCCATAACTTCTAGTAGGACTATGAAAAAACTCCAGCTTTGCGAAACCCACATCCTGATGGAAATAACTATACTGACATTTTTTTTTAATTTATTAGTGACTATGGTGAATTAGACAGAACGAATCAATATATAACCTCTTTAAAAGTATGTTTCAAGAATGGGAGAAGTATGGATGCACTTATTTTAGAGAGAATATATTTTTTATTCTTTTTAAATTTGTTTGGCAGTACCATTTTAAATACATTTTATTGTAAACTCATATTATTATGTGCTGGATTTTTTCTGCATTTTTTTTACAATTATTTTATTATTTAGTTCAGGTTGCTTTAAATATGTAGCTTTTATGTTTTTCCCTATTACCCTACAATATGCCTTGTGACTCAATGTGCTAATACTTTACACTTCAACTGTCAGAACTAAGTTTACCTTTTTACTATGAGGACTTACATTCTCGGGATCTTGTTTCTTGTTCATTTGTGGCCCCTTCAATCTTGGAGTAAACTTTATCAGCGCAACATTATAAAAACCACGCCGAAATGGCGACGGCTTTGGGGCGGCCCTAGGACGAATTCAGGTGATAACTACGGCGGATGGCTGATGAGGATAGTCAACTCGGATGCCAATACGATCTGTGGAGCTGCCTACTATGCTCCTCTTTTGCTGATCGCCTCCGCAAATTGCATCCAACCACATCGCTACAGTCTGGAGGGGACCAGTGTGGAGCCAACGGCAATGATGGAAGACGACGAAAACATCTTTGGAGTAATAGACACCGTGTACACCCATCATGATTTCCGCTACCTACATCAATACATGGACGTGGCTGTAATTCGTTTGAGAAACCCTATAAAGGGCAAGCTTACCGAGTTTATACGGCTCTGCAATGTGACCATCAAGGTCGGCATGGAAATGACCGCCTACGCCTGGGGATTCGATTCCATCAATCTAGTGCCCCTGAGTTCCGACCCGAGAAATGGATCCGTAATCGTAGAGGACCCGAAGTCTTGCGATAAGAAGTACGGCGGCCGTTTTAAGCTCTCGAATACATCCTTTTGTGTGACACATCCCAAGAATCCTGCACAGTGCCGCTACGACAGTGGCTCGCCGTTGACCTACGGCAATGAGTTATGCGGGATCGTCTCCCATGGACCACTATGCAGCGACACCTCTGAGCCGGGAGTCTATACGGATATTAATAAGGTCCTAAGTTTTATCCTGGACATCGAGAAAAAAATCAAATCCGGCATTTTAAGGCAGCTCCGGATCATACCGGACTTGCTGCGTAAATTTCCAACAACAAAGAGGGTAGTTGCTAAAACAACGGGCAAAAAGAAAAACCTGAAGAGTTAACTTTCATTGAATTTCATGGAAATATATACATATTCATTTAAATTATGCGGTGATCGTAGACTTCCTATTTTTTTAAATAAGTGATATTGTAAGAACAATTTAAGCCCAGACAAAGTAGAGACTGTCTTAAAACGAAAAGTTACGCTAATTTTCTTTGCTTATTCCATGAAAAAAACCCACAACTCTTTCAGTATAAAAAGCTATGACAACGGTTATAGTTATATTTTTGATACTATCCATAGTTGTTCTCTGGCCTCTGCAGGTTTGGTCCAAGATATATCCTCGTGACATCACAATGAAAACTCCAAAATGGAAGCGGTATTGGCAAGGTACCGAAGTAAATACGGGAAACAATTATGGGGGCTGGTTGCTTCGGGTTGTGAATTCAGATGCCTCCACAATTTGTGGAGCTGCCTACTATTCCCCCATATTAGTGATTGCGTCCGGGAATTGCATTCACCCGTATAGGTACAGCTTGGAGGGCACCAGTGTGGAGCCAACGGCTTACATGAACGATGCGGAAGATAATATTTTTGGACTGATTGACACCGTTTACACACCGAAAGAGTTCCAGTATCTGGGCCAGTTCATGGATGTGGCCATCATCCGGCTGAAGAGGCCCATCAAGGGCAGGCTAACCGAATTCATTCGTTTGTGCAGCACTCCCATAACAACGGGCATGAAAATGGTCGCCTATGCCTGGGGCTTTGACTCCATAAATGTGGGATCTCAGTCCGCGGAGCCGAGAAATGGATCCGTCGTCGTTGAAGATCCTAAGCTCTGTGCTAAAAAGTTTGAAGCTGACTTTAAGCTGTCCTCCAACACGTTCTGTGTGACCCATCCAAAGGATCCAAAGGAATGTCGCTACGACGGCGGTTGCCCCTTGACTTACGGCAATGAACTTTGTGGTATCGTTTCCCATGGACCACTGTGCGCCGACACCAGTCAGCCGGGCCTTTACACGGATGTCAACAAGGTGAAAAAATTCATTGAGACAATCGAGAAACAAGTTCAATCTGGGGAGCTGACTCGAAGTAAATTTGTCCGGATCTCGGTCAAACGTAAAACCAAGGTGCCAACTACAAAAAGGAGGAAAGCCATAAAATAAAATTGATTAAGCGATTATTCATAAGGTAGTGCCAGTTCTGTATATAAGTTTTTAATGATTTTACAATGTTATAAGTCCTTTTTTTATTGAAAAAACCCACTAATATATTTATTTAGAAATAAAATAAAAAAAGGAGCATCTATTATATGAAAATTATTTTGCTTATACGATTGAAAAATATTATAGAAAATATTATACTTAAGCTAATTAAAAAGTCAAAGTTGTTCACAGGAAGACTTTCTGAGCGAATACTTTTGGAACTTTTGTTGGAACAATGGGGATCGGACCAATTTTCCTGATGCAATTTTTTTTTCCACATCCTGTATAAACTTGGCCACCAAATTGATGTCCGTGTAGATGCCGGGCTGACTGGTGTCGCTGCACAGAGGTCCATGAGAGACAACTCCACAGAGTTCGGTGCCGTAGGTCAGAGGTGCTCCGCCGTCGTAGCGGCAGTCTGTAGGTTTTTTGGGATGCGTCACACAAAAGGAGGTTTTGGACACTTTGTATAGATTACGGTACTTTTTGTTGCATTCCTTGGGATCCTCCACTGTTACGGACCCGTTTCTAGCGTCCGAGGTTTGTACTACGATATTGAGGGAGTCGAACCCCCAGGCATAGGCAGTCATTTTCATGCCAGTTTTAATAGGAGTGCTGCACAAACGAATGAATTCCGTCAGTTTTCCTTGGATGGGCCGCTTCAGTCGGATGACGGCGACGTCCATGTATTGACCCAGGTACTTGAACTCTTCCGGCGTGTACACGGTATCAATCAGTCCGAAAATGTTCTCGCAGTTGTTCAGGAAGGCGGTCGGCTCCACACTGGTGCCCTCCAGACTATACCGGTAGGGATGGATGCAGTTTGCCGAGGTGATCAACAGCAAGGGAGAGTAGTACGCGGCACCACATATCGAGGACCCATCCACGTTTACAATCCGCATCAGCCAACCGCCGTAGTTTTGACCCGTATTTAGCTCGGGACCGTTCCAAGAGCGCCGTAATTTTTGCGTCCTGAGACGGATGTTGTGCTGATAAACCCTTCCCCCTGTCGGAAGTGGCCAGAATGTCGCGATCACCATTAGCAAAAGGAAAATGTACACCATCGCTTCGGTACTACCCATATAGGTTTGGTATTTATGTACATAGATCAGGTGGAAAATATTGGCGTGAAATATTTAAATTTAATGCGATTAATACACGTAAAAATAAAAGAATTATTCTATTCAGGAATTTTCTTTACAAATCGGATTTAGTGCTTTCTTTACTGTAGCCTTCTGTAGTGCTTGTCATTGACTGTGTTACCTAAAGAAATTCAGAACATTGTATTGGAAGGGAAGGATTAAAATAAAACATTTAGTTCCTACCGTTCTCATGGGCCGCGAAGACTCGCACACCATTGTGTCCAACATGTTTTCCGTCGTTGAGGTTTCCTTTTTCGTTATTTGAAGAAGAGGAGGTTTTGGTTGTGTTCTCGGCATGGGCTTTTTAGGATCTTTTGTTATCTTTCTTCCAGTTCGCAGTATGATTCCCGCTCGAATAGCTTCTTCGGTCTCTGTGATGAAGGTAACCACCCGTTTGATGTTGGTAAAGATTCCCGGATAGGAGGTGTTTTGGCATTGGGATCCCAAAGATACAATACCACAGAGCTCGTTTCCGTAGATCAGTGGACATCCACCGTCATAGAGGCAATCATTTGAATTTTTGGGTTGCTTGACGCACACGGAAGTGCTGGCCAGAAGAAGTGACATCCCATACTTCCTGCGGCATGTGGGAATTGCCTCCACGGTAACTTCTGCACTGCGGGGATGCGGGGTGGGCTTCTGGACTTCCATGCTGTCGAAGCCCCATCCGAAAACCGTCATGGACATTCCAGGAACGAGATCCACAGAGCATAATTTGATAAACTCGGTGAGTAGGCCTTTAATCGGAGTCTTCAGACGCACCAGAGCCACGTCCATGAATCGTTTGTGATACACAAACTTTTCCGGAATGTGGACTGTGTCGATTTCCGAATAAAGCTCCGGGTCGCATTTGGAAAAGGCTGTCCCCTCCACGGCGGCACCATGTAAATTGTTCCGATGCGGGTAGATACAATTTGCAGAGGTGATCGCTAGGAGTGGGGCATAGTAGGCTCCTCCGCAGGCAAACTCTCCTTTGCTGTCGAGGATTCGTAGAAGCCATCCTCCGAAATTTGGCCCTGTATTTGTGCCCATGCCACCCCAAGTTCGTCGTTCTTTAGGCGTTTTTCTCGATACCGAACGCTTATAGATCTTGCCATGACCTATTTGCAGGCATATTTGAAGAACAAGAAACCACAGAAGCTGATAGCTTAGACCTCGCATTTTAACTAATGAGGATTTTGTAGCTTTTTCGACTATCGACCATAAAATTGGCATGCCATTGGCATGAAAAAATCTACTTAACTAATTAGTGTGACTAATTTCAAAACAAAACTGACCTGCATCACAAAAAGGTATTAGACTCGTTTATTTTCGTTAGTATCTGGAGTCATTTCGATGTAAATATTCCGATAAAAAACATTAAGTTTATTACGCGCAGGTGCATAATTTAAAATGCATTTTGAGTCACTTTTTATGAATCATAGTTACATCAAAGTTATTTAAATCGGTTAAAATACGGTACATTGATTGATCGATTTGATATTTTTAAAATATCCTTTAAATCGAGGATTCATTTTATACCACAAACCGGTTATCTCACTTGCTTAAAAACCCAAATACTTGAATTATATTTAGGCTCAATCTTAAAAAAAAACAAACGATTTGTGCGTAAAGGATTGCTTAAATAAGGCAGAGTCGCTGTGATGTCATTCGAAGTCATTGTCTTTTCATGAATCGTGTTTTCGCACAATAAATTATCTTCTTTATTGATTCTTAAATGGTGATCGAAGATGATTAACGGCCTGAAATGGAACTGGTTCAGGTAATTTTTATTGCACTTACTCGAGGAAGTTTCCATTTGGCATATTTTTGTCAAAATTTAAATAATATTTGAATTGTGAGTAAAATGATTTTTATTCTCTTTCCAACATTTTTATTAACTTTCATAACCTTCATAAAATATGTCAAAATAATATGTTTTTTATGGGTTATTTCGCTTTTGAAAATAAACACTTAAAATTAATTATTACAAAATTGTTATTAGAAGCTTAACTTATGTATAAACTAATCCGTTAAAATCCTTATTCCATTATGATTATGCTTATAAGTTTTGGACTTGTTGCTGAACAACTCTTAAAATTAATTTTAAAAACTTGAAATACTTAGAAAAAGGCGTATAAGCCTTTTGCGTTAGTGGACACGCCTCTTCGCCTGATAAGCTGCAATTTTTGGTGACGTGAGCACTTACCAATTGTCTGAGACTTTTTTGTGTTAATCATCAGATTTCGAGCAGTAATCCGAGTTGTGACTGGGCTGCACTTTGAGAAAATATAGTGCAAATTGAAAATACAATAACAAAAGTTTTAAATAGTTTGTATATTCACTCCATTGCAATGCATTGCCTGAATATTGAAGGAGAATTTTTAGGAATGATTATAATAATTATTAAATCATAATATTATATTATAAAAAAAATGTTAGAAATAATCTGCTGGCCATTTTTGAGAACAAATATTACAATTCGAATTTTGAAATGCATATTAATTATTTTTTTTTGTACTGTATAGTATTTTTGCGCTCTGTATGGAAACAAAAACCCGCTGAACCGCCGGTCTGGTGACATCACGGGCGGGTTTTTGGGAGTACGGCCCACTTGCGCACTTGCATGATGCCCGTCTAGCGGTACTTTCGCCAAATTCCAAAAATAACAAACCCACTGGAGGGGAGGCTGGGCTGGAAATTATTTCGGGAACTGCGTAATTTGGGTTTCAAGTACAAAAACCGGACACTGAACCCGGTCGACGACGCCGATCAACGGACTTCCTGATCGTAGGGCCTAACTGGAAAGGCCCCAGTAACCGGCCCTTCCTCTTCCGGCGAATTTCGATTTTCAAATCGCTATTGGCTGATGTCCAGCGAATCACGTAGGCCCCGGCCCATGGCAACGTATCCCCGGGGATCCATCCACAAATGGCAATTGGCAATCCGACCACGATATGCGCACCCAGCCCAGTCTCCGTGATGGATCATAATAATGCCCAAAGTGAGTCGAGACGGAGCGGTTCGCACGCCCAGATCGAAGACTTAGTCACATACTCGCCCAGTACCCTCGTATACATAATGCGTCAAGAATTGCCGCAGGTCTTGGCCAGAATGCCAAATGAGGCTCAAAGCGCGTGCGCGGCTTGCTGCTGACGATGATTATTTGCTCATTGGACAAGAATTAAAAATTAACACTCAAAATCCAGCGTTGTTCAAAAATGTATATAACTACAAAGTCAAAAAGTTTTATACCAGAGATATCAAAAATAAGTAACTTGGTTATCCATATTTTATTAAAAATTGTCTTTAATTGACTTTATATCAAAGTAAGTGTTTTATTACTAAGAACCTCAAAATGTAACAAGAACTATTTAATACAAAAATATAAATGTATTTTAGCTTGTCCCAAAACAAACTAGTCCTCAATTCTGTAGTGTTTATAGTGTTAAAGCCAAAAACGAAAATACTTTGCACATTGCATACAAATCACCTTTTATGTTACTTTAACTGAAAGCTCTACATTTTGTTTGCTTCTATTGCGATTGACAACAACTTCCTTCTTAAAAGTGGTATTCCCAACTCCTGTGGGTGTTAACAAATATACCATTTTAATGGAAACTGAAAACCACAGAATTTAAAATGTTTTCCAAGAAAGCGACACTCGCATCAACCATAATACTGGGGAATTTTTGCACCAAACCAGAGCAATAATTCTTCCTTATCTAAATGGGAGTGGGTGGCCGTTTGGGTTGCTGGGATGTAGGGTGGTACATGTTTCATCCGATATCCTTGTTAATGGTGAAGGGTATTACCATTATACTGCAATTTTATTTCAAAGGGTTTGCTGCAATGCTGCGGCAGCAAGGAAGAGAAAAAAGATGGCCAAAAAAAAGGAGTTTGTCTGATGTAACCTGAGATGGATAGTGATCTCGCAGAGGAACATCTGCTGCTCTCAGGAGATCCGCCAGACACGATGTGTAATTGACGCTTCAGGAAGCCAAAAAAACATCCCACCTATGCCCCAGGGTAGACAGATCGGAAGCAGAGATGACGTTGATGTCTGGATCCGGATTGGAGATGGGACTCTGGCTCCATTGGTCAGTGTAATGATCTTCCCTTGATCTTCAGTTTCCTCCAGTCAGGGAATTAATACCTCAAGCCTCTCACTTCTTCTTTAAGGTCCGCTTGTGGGTGTCCTTAGCTTTTGGTCGCTGAGTTGCCTTCGACTCGAGTCCATCTATCAAAATTAATGAGTTTCCTGTCCAGTGATGTCTGAATTTTGTGCTCTTTTCAGATCAGGATTACCGAGTGCAGGTTAACAACTTAACTGCCTGGCTGCTGGGTAATCTGATATCTCCATATCTTTGGCCAAAGGGTGCTTGACCCAGCTTCGTTAAGATAAAAAGCACCTAGTTTAGTGTCGGGGAAAAGAAGAGAGCGAAACCTGAAATCGAGACTTTAACGTTATCCCCCCTTGGGATTCGATTGTGACCAACTGACCTTTTCGAAAAGGAGCTCTAAAAACCCGATGCTAATGACCGACGTGAACTCTGACATGTGATAGTCGTCGTGGTGATGCCACAAGCCGCGCTGCACTTACACCGGCCCAATTAAAAGCAGCGTTACCTAACCCACAAAACCCATCTATATATCTACCCAAATACTCCCAGCCGGCGGAAGTTTCCGCTAAGGACCTCACAGAAGGACAATGTTGCGGCAAAGGCAACAGCCAACCTGTTTGAAATCAGCTCAAACTTGTTCCAAAGTCCTTGTGGGGTGGCATGGGGGTGGTCCTGTGCTCGTCGGGTTGTTGTGTTGTGTTGGGTGGCTACACGTTTTTTGGTATTGTGGTAGTCTTTGCTAACCATAGTCTCTTTTTGGGCGCCCCAAGTGTAAACCCAGAATATTTTGAAAGACATCAAAGTCCTTAAGATGATGCCTGGCTGTTGTCTCTTTCTGAAACTTTCTGTTGATTCTCCACGAAAATCGATGTGCAATCAATAGGTTTTCTTCTAAAATTTCAAAAGTTCCACCACAGCAGAGTCCTTGAAGCAGGCGAAAGTTTTACGCTTTCATTAGCATGTTCTCAAAGACAAAGTTTCGTCCCCAGATACTAACAACAAGTGTCGAAAACTTACATCACTCGAACGGAAACTGTCAAATATTAATAATAAAAAAAACCCAAAAAGGACAGCACATTTATGTTGTGTTTACACCCGTTTTATCGAACGGAAGGAGCTTGCAACTCAAACTTGTGCGCAGGAAGTTGGCCAGGCCCAAGCCAAAAGGCTGGCTAAGGAAAAAAAATGGCCAGGACAAAACAGTTTCCCAACGAACTCTGAAGGCAACAGTCGGAGTCAGTCGCACAATCCGAGCTTCAAGCCAAAAGGGACCCGAGTCCCGATTCTCGATTCTCGACATTCGAGTCCCGAGGCGTCGATATGGCAACCAGGCCGGCAGGAAAAAAAGGGAAACCAGCGCTGTCCTCGTTCCAGGACCTTCATTCGGGTCCTTTCGTCAGCCACTCGGCACGATCCGAGACGGCTTCGCGTTCGATTTCGGTTTCGGCTTTCGATGCATTGCAGTTTTGAAGTTTCGAATCTGTTGCCGCCGACTTGTTGGTTCATTTGCATATCGATCATCGTCAATCCAAGAAGTGCATTCCGACCAGTCCCAGTTATTAACGATCAATTAATTGGGTTTTGATAGAAGCCTTTTAATAATAGTGTTGCGCCATCGCCAAGTGAAAAACAGAACTTTCTCGTCCTCCGACTATTTCCACTTAATTAATTGTGTGAGTAATGTGCAAGTTTTGTTCTGTAATTGGTTTCAATGATTTTACTGCCCCACCTGTTCATGGTAGAAACTTTATCGAAATGGCAGGAAAAAGTTCTGGGCCGCAGAAAATTTAAGTTAGTCCAATAATTAAGCTCGCTGGCTTCGCAACACAGTTGGAACCACAAGAACTTTTTTCGGGTCAGTTTAATTATTGAAAAGCTAACACTGAATGCAAATCAGCCCGCATATCTAGCCGTCCATTTATTATTATTTATTTGGTGTATGCCTGAAAGTGATTTTTATAAAAGTTTCCATTGAATTTTAATGAGGGTATTGCGGTTGTGTCGTAAACAGAAATGTTTACAATAAAGTGAATTGTTTTAGCTTTATAAAAAAAAAACAGCAAAGTGAATTATAAATCAATTTAAAATAATAAATAACTGACAATTGCAGAGGGCAATATGATTTTGTAGATAAGTTATAAGAGCAGGATCACCTCCCTGAGAGAGTCTTTTCGCTTGCTTTCTACGTTTATTATTTTAAGAATAAAGTCAACTACCAGTGAGAAAAACAATCTTTAGAATATATTTTTGAAACAAGAGAGTATGATTAATGTGTTATCCAGAACGATTGACTAGAGTTCACCATTTAGCTCATTAATTGATAATTGTACAGACTGAAACCGCTTTTAGCAACATTAAAGTGCCTCCAATTACAACTCTCAGAAAATTCCTCACCTGTTAATCCGATAAGCTGCCTGGAATTGCAGACAATCTGCTTAAGCAGATTTATTCCAGAGATTTCGAGGCAGAGCATACCCTTCGCACAGAAAACTGTCGCTGATTTGATTACCAAAGAGACAGCAGGAGCCAATGAGATGAAAGTGACTCCACAAACACGGGGACGCCATGAAATTTTAATTTAACTTACTGCCTTCCCGGAGCTTGGGCTCGGTCGTTTCAGTGTTTGGTTGCTTTGTGCCGCCCGAAAGGCAAACATTACCATTACGTGATGTGGCATCAAACTAAAAACAAGGACAATGCAATTTTATAGGGACGTTTGGCGGCGGTCATGTCTTGTGAGTAATTTGAATGATTTTCCAGGATCAGCAAAGCCAGACGGGAGAGAAATTCGAGACTCGAGAGAAAGGGGGCGGCGGCTTAATGTTGTCTTTTAGTGCCAGTTTTTCGTGTTCTTTTTTATTGTTCTTGTGGCAGCTTACATTCAATTAGGCAAACGCACGAGCGAAACGAAGAAGCTCCCATCCTCGCATCTCCCATTCGCTAAGAGAAGTTCTTTTCGTTTTGTGTGTTTAATTGTACATTACGTATACGCCACATTTGACGCATTGTGGGCCTTACGGCTGCTGCCCCGCAGGCTGCTGTTTGCGGCTTGTATATTTTAATTAGCGACTGTGAAAATATACGCATGTGTTGGTGGCTCTCTGTTTGTGTTTTTGTTTGTGTTCTGGCCGGCTTTTATGGTTAACATTAGTCGAAAATTGTCGCATGTATTTTTATTGCCCTATTACTCGTACCCGTACCGTTTAATAGCTCGAAATGAACACATTATAAACGACAAATTATTCAACCGAGAAGGCGATAAGCTTACATCTTGCCAAACAATAATTACAATGCACTTAATGGCCCTAAAAGTTTTCGCATTCAGTTGCGGTTCGGTATGCAAATACAATCATTACATCAGTTGCAGGAATAATTCCAAAGTCGGAATTCAGTAATTAAATCACTGGTCAATGGTCAATAATAAGATTAAACAGCTGGATAGCTAAAAGGTCATCGATAAATTGAGCCAATATATCGCATGGCTACGGAATTATTTCTTTCGAAAATCAGATATAGTATTTGTTCATCCAGTGTGTGCGCATTAAATTGCAATAACTTTATGTTTTTCCCGCATAATTACATTAAAATATTTTTCCACTTGGACAAACTTGCCAGACCAGACAGAACATGTACAGCAACTCATAAGGGGACACGCCGACGAGATGAACTTATAAACAAGAAAACAAAACGCCACAAGCCCACACCCCAAGAAATATTCCCTTATTGAGGGCTCTCAGTCTTTTGGCTTTCTGTCAAGCTGTCACTTTGCGACAATTTCGACTGTGAACTTCTTTGTGCCCTGTACCTTTTTTGGGCTGCCTTTTAATGAGCCAAAAAATATGAAACAGAAATATATAAATACGATAGGAAAAGATGTCCCCTTGGGGGGGAGCCTGGACAAACATTGCATTGGTTGTTGCTGCGATTTTCACGCTTGTATGGCTTGTTTTTTTTTTTAGCCTGTCCTCTCCGACGTGCCAGCTCTTTTCCTTTTTTGTTGTGGGGCCTTCACCTTCACCGGTTGCTGCCGGGCCATAAAATATTTAAGGACCTCTGAATGCACTCACACATTTATGAAAGTGTAAATATTTAATGACGAATGCCCTCTGTTTCATAGTCAGATTTCAGAGGCGGCGCTCCACGGTTGCTTGGCTCTAGGCAGTCCTGTTCTAGCCGGAAATGTTTTCTACTCCGATACACTCAAAAAGACACGTGTTTCTATGGGAATTTGAATAGAATCTTGGTTTTTTATGAAAGATGTTTTTGCTTCTTGCTTGGGATTACAAAATGTCGGAAAAAATATGCCTGAAGAAATAGTTGTAGGTTCTCTTTAGGCTTGAATGATTTTAGTTGAGAAGGATTTTTAAGGTTTTCATTTCAAAGATTAACTTAAAAACAAAAATTATTAAAAACCAAACACTATTTTTGATCAGTGCACCGGTAACTGCAAAGGGCAATGGCTGCTGTGGTCCTGCCGCCTCTTTGTGGCCCGTTAGCGGTTTATCGTTACATGGGGCGTATGCGTAATGTCTGGGTTTTACTTCTCCGGCAGTCAAATGGCCAAACGGCCGGGCATGCATTATTAACCCGCCTTTGTCCGGCCATTTGCCCATCCCTTTAACTCCATTAGAGGGTGCATTCACGAACGTGACATATTTAATAACTCCACTGGCCCGCATATTATTCGGCCCGCAATTAAATTCGCATCCATGTTGTGACAGTCAGAATGGCTGGCGAAGAGGTGGAAACTGCTTTTTAATCAACTCACGCAGCTGAAGGCAAAGCCAGAATAACAAAAGCGGAAATTAAGGCAAAAGGCCAGGCTAAAAGTAAAAGACAAGACTAGCGCAAGTAATGAAAGCCATTAAAAATGGCGTCGGTTTAACTGGAAAATCGATATCGTCGCCACTGGAGTAAAGGCGTGAAAAGCGAAAAGCTAAAAGCGAAATGGAATAGAATGCAGGTGAACCATATAGCCACACATATATACATTTTTGTGTGTGTTCGCCTGGTCCGTGTCCGGGTCTCCACCCAGTTTCATTTATTTTTTATAGTTATCAAGCACACACAAGCAAAAAGTCACCGGGAGACTTCCTGGAAAATAACCGACTTCTGGAAAAGGGGTAGGCCACCTGCAACATTATTATTGATATTATAGCCTTGTGCAAAATGAGCTATATTTACCCTGGGCGGATGATATAACCCGGTTCCCGTGTACGGAAATTAAGACATGAAGCAACTGCATATGGATTACCATCTCCGGCGAATGTCTCCGACAATTTGCCACGATTAGTTGACACGCGAAATGTGGCAGGCAAAGTTTTTGGCGGTTGGTGGGCCACTGGAATACAGGCGCACAGAATATATTTATGGCCATAACTCAGAGACCCGGAGCCGTTGATTTTGCTCAGTCATTGGGTATGAATAATGCAGGCTAATGTGTCGCCGGGGAATAACTAATGAAAGTGCTCGGATAGATCACGTTTTGAGCTAAGTAAATTGCTGTGCCGACTGCCCACACTCGAGGTCATCAATTAAATTTTATTCATTCTTTGGATAATGTAAAGGGCCATTTTTCAATGGACACAGTTGCTGGACTATTTGTATTACTTATTCGGATTACATCACATTGGCTTTTATGTCTTGTTTGGATCTTGTTATCCTTCCTTTTGGTTTCAATCAATTCCTATGAGCTTATTCTCCTTTTTTTTCCCCCATGGTGACAGCAGAGTTATTTTTCAATGCTAATCCGAACAGCACCTGCGACATGTCCACGCGCATTCCAATTGTGTCACTTTGGCTTACACAACCCTATCACAGCGACACCAGCTGCTCTTCCTGTGACCTAAACCCGCCACTCCTCCAAGCCCTTGCCCCGCCTTGGTGACACTCTGCCACCAACCCAGCCACCATGCCCCCGGGTCGCTGAACATCAATCGAACCTGACAACTAAGCAAACACGGCACGATTGAAACTGCAAGGAGAGAGTGCATTAAAAATTCATTAGACGGATATGTACAGCGAACGCACTTTGTAGGAAAAGTTACAGTGAAAGAAGGGTATACTTGGCCATAAATAATTTATAGGACTTACAAACTGCATAGTCCTTTTTATGCCAAAGTCTATTTATTCCATAACCATCTAGGATACCCTTCGATTAATAATTATCATTATTATTTTATTTTTGTCTGAAAACAAGTTTTCTGGTGTAAACAGCCAGCAGAAAATTGATAAAAAGTCTAGGGAGAGAAAAACATTTGATTTACAGAGCCGTCCAGCGTCTGGCGATGTCACGACACCCCGTGGAGCCTGCGGACCAGAAACAAGGCGCCTCTAATTGGCACAAATTTTCAATGCCCCCCCCCGGCTGGCCAACTGCGTGATCACGCCCTGTCCACGGTCAGTGGGTGGTGAATCACCGCCCAACCACCAGCTGAGCAGCCCACCCATTCCTCCGGCCATTGGCCGTTGTGCGGTGGCATTTTGAATGCCGAGCACGTAGACGGGGCGCACTAATGGAATTAAACAAATTATTTTATGGTCTGCGCCACTGGCAGCAGGAAATGTAAATTTTAGCGTCGACACGACCCAGGTCCAAGTCCAGGCAGCTCTTCAAGCTTATGGCCTTTTGGTAGTGCAGGTGGGTTTGTCTCCAGGATGCAGTCCCATCTGGACCTGCAATTTCCAAACTAAACTAGTTTGCACCCCGAGCACTGGGTACGTGATGTTGTCCTGTTGGTTAACTCCTGTTTCATTTTTTTGTTTGCTTGAGGATTCCTTTTCCTTTTTACGACACCCGGGCGAATGTCCTGACAATCGGCAAGTTCATGCCAAGCTGCTGTTCTTGAACCTTATGCCAACTGTGCTCTGTACTCTGCTGTGCGGACAACTGTGGCATATAATTGCATGGCCGACACTCTCGCTCCTCAAGGTTCACTGACATTTGTCGGGGCGCTCAATTTGATTAAGTGCACGAAGTCTGAGGGCGGCGGGGATAGGTGGCCCTCAAGGCTAAACCCTGGAATGGAACTGGGAACGGGACTCACAATGAAATGCAATTATGTGCAAGCTCTCATCCACCAAACATCCAACCCGCCCGCCCACAACTCAATGCTAGAAGAAATTGCATTAGACCTCGCTGGCGCAAATTGTTTATTACTCGCGCTAGACGAGTGTCCTCGCTCTATCAGTGGGATTTGCATAGCCAAAGTTATTTTTTACACAGTTAGAATAATTGCAAATTGAAAGCCATTAAAATGAAGAGTTTAGGTAAAAGTCAAGTGTGCAAATGGGAATTCCGAGTTCTAATAGAAATCAATTCAAAAATTCTACTCCTACTCCAGTTCCTCTTTTAGGAGAAGAGTGCTCTTATCCTAAACATTATAAAATAGTTTCTCTTTTTAAGCTTTTAAGCCAAAGATATTTTTTATAGTTCTACCCTTTTTGTTCTGTCAATTTGTGACACGATTCTTCTGCCGTCTTAGTTTAAGCGAATCCTTAAAGCCGAGATGAAAAAACCCTTTCATCCGCTTAGCTCGGACGCGTCAGGCATTTGTGCCATCCCGCATATATTTCAGCGAAGGTGAAATGCCAGACCCCCGGCTTGCTTGCTTAAATGCATGCCCCACGATGATGGCGCTGAGGAAAAATATGCTACTGTCACACTCGACCAAAACGCTTTTGTCCCTGCACAAAGACTAAAACAAACTACCAGGACAACAAGTGCGATGAGGCGGACTCTGAAGGTTTCTGTGGTGCGGACTGAGTGCCAGAAGGTGACAGATAAAAGGTGGGGCGATGGTGCAGGAGCTGGAGAAAGGCCAGCTTCTAACAACATTACACGGACACTTTGTCGCTGGCAAATGGTTTTGCTTTTCTTTCGCCACTCATTTTTTTTTGGTTTTTTTTTGGCCACTTTTTCCAAACTGCACTGCACAAGAGGCGAATAAATGCAGGCCATGTGCGTGCGAGTCCTCCATGTGAATCGGGATGCGAACGTGCTTTTTTGAAGTTTCAGGGGTCAGTGTTGGCTTTACTTGAGGGTTTCAAGGAGTCCGACCACTAAAGTGGCCAAGGGTAGTCTGCAAGGCTTCTCAAAAATCAGATAGGAGAGCGTTCAATTTTAATTATAAAAATGAGTTTTATTTGCTTTTTCTTCTTATCAAAAAACACTACGTGAAACTTGCTTAACACCTCTTTGAAAAATGAAATATCTTTATAATAATAAAGACTTTACACAGAATGTAAACTAACTCCTTTAAAAAAATTTGAGGTAATATTTCAACCTTCCTCTATCTCGAAAGACAAGCTAAAAACCCGGCATGGTGCATCCTTTCCAGTGACGAAAACTAGCAAACACTTATAAAGTCCTTACCTTACATATCCTCACCTAAACACACACGTAGGACACATACATATGCATGAGCTGTCTGGGGTTACAAAGGTGAACCCATTTCCGCGTTGTGGCTGTGGCTTTCCTCCGACATTTTTATCTATGCATAATTACCTAAATAAAACGCTTGTCCTGGTCTTGTTGAGGGCGTGGCTCGTAAAGGGCAACTGCCTAGTGGAATTGTTGTATTTTGGAGTAGTGCTCTGTCAACTGAAAGGCCAAAAATTATTCAGAAGGGAACACACCAACTAAACTGAAATCTCAACAGGATGTGGTATGGCAGGATCTGGTGTGGCTGAATTTTTTTATGGCCAAAGTCAGTGTTCTTGTTATGGCGAGTTGGCTAATTTGTTGCCGCTGGTTGATGCCGAATAAACAAAGTTCCCCCCTGGCTAAAAGTGGCCTCCTCAAAAGTCCCGACTCGGTCGGAAGCTTTTACCCTCACTCACTTTTTAACTCAACACAAAGGCAATAAAATTTTTGCATGACTGCGGGCATTATTTTTGTTTTTAACTGTTTTGTGTTTCCACAGGAAACTCTTGTATTTTTTTCGGTTAGTTGTTCGTCCTTGCTCAGCAGTTTGTGCTTTTCGTTTCTCATTTTTGTCGGACCATAGAACTGGGTGCCCGGATAAAAAATGTGATCCAGGTCAGCAGAGGAGGAGAATCAGCACAATCAAATTTTATTTATGCGCTATTTATTTTTCATTTCGCAACTCGATTAGAGACCGGATCCTTTTAAAGCAAAATTTAGCACCAGACCTAAGAATGTCAATCAGCATTCATATGCATATGAAAAAGAAACAATAAAACATTTTGAATCCTTTTTTGCGAAATAAGAAAATACATCCTCAAACTGTGACATTTTTTCTGAGGCACTTGATATGCAAATTGCTGGCTGTCATGAAAATATGCACATTAATTTTCATTGCTGTGTCGTTTCATATTTATTTATTTTTTTTCCTTCTACGTACTTCGGTGAAAACGCGAACGCATACACCCTAAAACATTTATTTGAAGAAATAAAGTACGTCAGATGGCGCTAAGCGTGTTATTTAAACTCACGTGTTTGGGGAACTTGGTTAAAAACCCGCAGAATATGAGCGGAGCTGCGTACACGTGGCTGACTCTCACTTTGCCTCGCCCGTGGGCAACTGCATAATCACATGTAAACCGTTGATGTCAGAGCCAAGGATCTCGCCCACACGTGTTAACTAATCATCCGGTCTGACGACGGGACTGCCAATGACAGATAGCAGGGACCACACGGCGTATGGGTGTTATAATTTACAACGCGCTGTTGCCGCAGAAATAACAAGCCAACAGCGCGAAAAATTCCTAACGCGAAAGACAAATAAACGAGGTGTTTATCCCGGCCAAGTAATAAGCAAACACACCCTTGGCAGGTGAACAATTTTCATGTCTAGACACCCCAGAGAGTAACACCTATTAGCCGTAATTAAGGATAATGGCTAGAGAAGACTTGGCCGGAGCATGGTTTTCAACTCCATCCGAACATAACTATAATGCAATTAGGTGCAGCTTTCGCAGCCTTTACAGCTTTTGCGTTGCTAAATTTTAATCAAACGCCTGGCAAACCGCAAAAACCACTTAGCTGCCAGCTCCCCACTCACTTGTCCATTGCAGAAAGTTATTTTCCACTAAATTAACAAAAGGCAACAACGAAGCAAAAGTTTTCTCTCGATATGCGCATTTCCTGTCAAGTGGCTGCGTAGATACTTTTTCCACATAAATTTTTTTCCCGAGCCAAAAATTTCAACAAAAAAAAATGTCAGAAGTCGGGAGACTGCCTGTGCTTGGCATCGGAAAGTACACCAGGGCGTATGAGTGACATATAAAACTTTAACGTACACTTTGGCGAGTGATTTTCGGGCAGAGTCAGATAGCCCAGATTCTGAGCGCATTGTGGGGCTATAAATTATTTGGGTTGGTCGGAAAGAGCCTGGCATCCTTTTTGCGTGTAAACAAAGCCGTAAAGTGGCTGCTTTCAAGAGAAGAGGAAAGGAATGTACGCGACCAACCAGCTGCCAATTGCATTCATTTACCTGGTCTCCAAGGAAATTCAGTTTCCGCCGTTCAACGCCTTGATGCAATTTCGTCAAGCAATCGCTTTACCATTAATCAATGGCGACATCGCTCCGACGGAAATCCGAGCGCACATTCGACTGCATTTCCGGTGCAGGACTCGAAAAAAATAAAACAGCTTCAACTAAAAGTGAATCGTGAGAGAAGATGACGAGACTTGTCTTTCTTTTTTAGAAGCGTAACGGAAATGGCTTTTGAGTATTTTGAGTATACATCCCAGCTGGCTTCTAGATGCTTTCTAGCTGGCTTTTATGAATTGGAAGTCAGTGTCCCGTGGCGCTCAAGTGTATGCTTCATGCACAGAAAAGCATTGCCAAGTTATTTACTCGCTTTGCTTTATTGCGTTTGAGCGGAAATTAAAACTTAGCTCGTGGCCGTAACACTTTCTAGCATCGTCTCAGTTACCCATTCGCTTTGACATTTAATACTCCTCTTCCAGCCTGTTGTTGCATCTCTCTTGTTGTTGTTTTTGTTGGTCCCAGCAGCTCGTTAATAAAAATGAAGCGTGTCAAATGCGCACAAATATTTCCCCCGGCAGATGAGCGGATGAATCTGGGGTGGCAAAAAGTTGAACTAATCAATTTTGCGCATGATTGATGCCCAATTGTGCTGCATTCTTTGTTTGCCCTCGAACTCGGCTTGGCATTTGTCATCAAAGGATCCTGTCACTGCCAATGAAACATAGAAAAAAAGATTAAATAAGTTTCAAATAAATTAAAATTTTGATGTGAGATAAATGGGTGATATTTCTATGTTATCTTAAGATATTTTTAAAATTCTATAAATTTTTTTTCTATTTCTATTAATTTGCTTTAGTTTCCTCAGTGTATAACAATTTTGTTTCAGTTCAGTGCATGGCCAAGGCAAAAGTTGAAAGCTCAACCAGTGCCATGCCCCCAGTCCCCGAGGCTCCATATAATCGCATCACGGAGCGATGTGGCTTCATGTCAGCCCTTTTTCCAGTTGATACGATGTCTGCCGCAGCCATTGTCGGCCAGGCTTCTTGATTGGCTTTTCCCGGGGTAAATTGTCATATTAAAAATGGCCCGTAAATCTGCTTTTGCCATTCCTAGAAAACCTAGCCTAATCAAATATGAAACACTGCACATTTTCCACAGGCCCGTCCCGCAAATTCTCAAATGCTATTAGCTTATCAAATGTCCAAAAGCTTAAAGTCACTTTCAGTTTATTCTGCTTTGCTAGCTCACCTTTTGACATTTATGGAGGTCGTATAAAGCCATCCCAGAATCACACCAGAAATTGACTCTGAATAATCGCTTTCGAGTGTCGGGGGCAAACAAAATGCAAATCGACCAAGGCCAGGAAAAAAAAAATGAAATTCACTTCCCTGGCTATCGGGTCGAGGATATGCAAAATGGGGGAAATTCTAGGGATACAAATCAATTGCCCGGAGCTGCTTGGCAATAAAATTGAGCATCTTGTGTGTGCAACAGTGCGTATACGTATTGCACTCCAAGGCCAGGTCAATCAGTCATTCAAAAACCGTTTTGGCGGAAAATGTTTTCCATTTGTCCAAATACATTATAGTCCCAGTGTCACATAAATTTCACTTTTCCCTGCCACATTCAACTCGATCAATCGCGAAGATAATCTACACGGATGAGCGCACACTTCGCCTCGTGTGGCTTCGATTGATCAGCGGGAGCAAAGTAGCCGAGGTGTGGGGTAAAATTTATTTGCACATTCAATTGACGCATGTTATTTTTGGCCAACAAATCAAATAGTAAAAAAAAAACACTGCCATATTTCTCCCACCCATAGTAATAAATACAACAAAAACAATTTAGTACAGGGAGAGCAGCACAAATTGTGGCAACATGCGTACAGAAACACAAAAAAAAAAGACGATGCCCTGCTAAATGGTTAGGCAAACATTTTTATAGCCCGCTGCCTGTTTTCTTGGCCTTTATGAATATTTATCGCTAATATTGATTATATAGCCACAACAATAACAAACCTGAAGCCGCAATAATCACATGTCCGAGTATAAAACTCTTGGCGTATTTAATTATTTTGTGCGAATTTTCATCCTCCTCTTCATGATTAAGGCAAACTTTGACGCGTGGCTGAAATTGGGTTGGGTTTTGTATCGGCCAAGTTCGGTTTCAGTGGGGCATTAGCCCTGTGGGCGATTTCGCCTTGAAAAGATCCGGTTACCCAGTTATAGTTTTTGTGCCAACTGTACTTGGGCGTGAAAATGTTGAGTTACATAGCCACACATTTTACTTTTCTTTAAGAGACAGACATTTATGAAAACATTTCTTTTAGAATGGTTTTTTTTTTTTTGAAAAATATAAATTTGCATTTTCATTGAACTTTTACTTTGCGCCATAGCTCGTTATTGGCAAAGTGTAGCACTTATTTTCGCACTCTACTTATGAATATGTCACTCAATGTTCCTCTTGGCCGGCTTATTCATCGGCGTGTGCACCTTGAACCTGCCACCGCGTGGAGCAGCCATTGTCGCCAGCCTCAGACAATAACAAGCCCGAGGGTGGAAAAAGAAATGAGATGAGATGAATCTGAAAGAAAGGAAAATCATGCCCCGCGACCGTGTCCGAATTCAAGTGTGTGCCCTTCAACCCAGAAATTCCCAAATGCCAATGCACCGAAGTTCCCAGAATGCCCCGGATAATATTATTGGTGGGGGAACCGATGCAGTTCTTGGCGTGATATTTGTAAGAATCAAAAACGCTTGCATTTATCGTAATTATTTTGAACGCTATTTGCCCATTATTTATTTGCACGAGTTTAATGAACTGCACTCGTTTCATCTCTTTGGAATCTCCTTCCATCCGGACCCGGAGAAAAGCAAATAGTCGGCCGCTTTCGTTGTTTTTGTTTGTCATACCCGCTCACAAAAGTTTAAACATTTTTTTCTTTTTTTGTAATTTAAATAAATTAAGCAAGCCAAAATAAATTCAATTTCCCATCAGCGGAACTTAATGCAATGAGTGGATGCACATCAATTGAATTTGGTGCTGGGAAATAATTGTATTTTAAGTGCTTTTAAGGTCAGAATGCAGCTGCATCTACGGCTGCAGCCCCTGCCAGCCTCTGGGCCAACAATCAACCATGCATGCATGTAATTTATCCTTGTACGTATTGGCCAACACGGCGGATGATGGATGGGGGGGCCAGCTGAAACTGCATAATTCAATTTGTAATCAATAATGCGACGTAAACGAACCAAATAGCAACAAAAACGGCAAAGAGGCCAACACAATCCGCCAAAAATGATCGATAGACAAAAGCATGTTAGCTGGGCCGAAAGGGTAGCAGAAACCTCAATAGTCCTGTGCCACTAACCCAGTTCTTGGGCGGGAGAAGGGGGTCAAACTTGTTCAAAATGAGGTTAAAGTACGACAGGACATTCAACCTCAACCACAAGCTCGTTTTCGATGCTAAGTAATTCAATCCTTTTCTGGGCAGCATCCTTTTTGGAGATCGCCTCGGGGTATTAAGTTCGTTTTGGCCACGTGCCAAGCGACCCCTCCTCCGCAGTCTGAGATCGCAAGTAAATATCGATGAGGGCTCCGTTTTTTTCTCGCAGCTCTCCATAGCTGATTTATTTGGCCAGCTCACACTTGTTTGTCCACTTGACGCTCATCACGTTTGGCTATTAAGGCCATTAACACCTCCAGGCATCTCACTCCCTCGCTGCCTTTTGACTTGGTTTGGTTTTTATGGCTATTTTGATTCTGATTTTTTTTCTTCTTTCTATTAGAAACAAGGGTATTAGGGAAGTTCTTGTGGTTTTTCGAAATTCTAGCAAGCATATTATTCTATTTTTGTTTGTTGGTTAATAAATCATTTTTAAAATATAGCTCGCAGAATGCTTGGATTTATGATTGTAAATTGTCTCAGATTTGCTGAATAATATACCAATTTGTAATTGTCAAAATTGTCAGAAATGGCAAAACAATTTTCGTGCAAAATATGACATATTTAGCTTAATGGCTGGCATTTTCTATTGTTTAGTATTTATAAGTGGTCTTGCGTCAACCACACTTTTCGTAGCTTGTGGCTTAGTACACCAATGTTTTTAAATAAAAATGCCATGTGTGTTTGTGGTGGAAACTTGTTAAATATTTGACCAATTTCACCATTATTTTGATCCGACGTCAGAGACTCGCACATCATAAAACCGAAATATAAACATCATTTGAGATGCGTGACTTGAGCTTGAGCTGGAGCTCGTGTTGAACTTTTAGTCATGCATTTGAAGCGTGCTGAAAAATAATTCGAGAACAGCTCAAAGTTTAATTAATTGTGCAATCGGCCAGTGACTATCGTAGAATTTCCCAATTGACTGGCTAAAAATTTATGGCATCAGTTGGACTGACGACAGCCCTGCGACACTCGTAAATCAATGGAATCGGCGGCCTTAACTATTCTCAATTAGAAATTTTGCCAGGCGATTTGATTTGCTTTACAGACGAGACTCGCAATGGAAAACTTTGTGGGCCAAGAATTTTTTTTCATTTCTTCTTTTTGTTTAACACAATTGGCCCTTGGGGCAAGAGCAACGTTGTTTAAATTGACTTTCAATGTCGGCAGCAGAAGAAAAAAACGGACAAAAAGTTTAGAGAGCTACACGCCGGGGCTTATGCGAAAGTTGTTATTTAATTTGCTAATTGTTGCACTTAAGGCCGTGTGGCAGAGAAATGTGAAATTTGCGTGCCGCCAGTGGCAACGGAATTAATCAACAAAAGACGATGACGGGTCAGAGGAGCGGTGCGATACTGTGCGGCGGTGTTTGAGATCTTATAAGCGCGAAAATACATTAAGCTGTCAATCTTCATTCTCCGCGCGCACACACAGTAGTCAGGCCACTGAAAACATTTTGGCTATATTATTGTGGCTCTGAAAGGAGGAGGGCATGGCGACGTTGAGTGGCACTTTTTGAACTTTGACGTTGTTGAAGTTTTGCTTCAATTGATTCGAGTTGCCATCTGATGCAGACAGACAGACACATCCAGCCAGCCAGCTGCCAAAGGGCCACAAACATTTTCACTAATCGACTTGAATGAAAGCACTCAAAATGCCATCGCAAAAGTCGACAGGTACAAAATGTGAACTTCACAATTTGTCATTGACAAATAAAGGTTGCGAAACCGATCATCAGACCGGTTCCCGAACATTAGCTGACATAACTTGAACTCCGAACCTCTGGGGTCTCTGTTTGGCCAAAAGGGCCAAACTGTAATCAATGTCCTTTTTTAGGCAGAAAATCATTGATTTATGGCCCGCAACCTTAGTGACTCTGGCCAATTTCTTTTGTCGGTTGGGCGCCCAGCTCTGGCCACCTTTCGACCCCAGTTGTATGCCCCAAGTCTGACCCGGCCGGAATATTGAGCTAGGTTGTCAGAGCCGCACCCCAAACTGAACACAAAGCACACAATGCCAGTCAGTTGGATATGACAATGAGGCCATTATTGCTTATGCACGGATGTGGGTAAAAATATTCCCCCCTTTATTGACTGAACTATTTAGCAAAATGATTGTTTATTCTAATATTTTATTCTCAGGCTAAACCCCATAAAATGTTAATAAGTCAAGAGCAGGCACAAGACTCTGACACGCTTTGCATACTTTCTTTGCCATCATCGCCCGGGGCTGCATATTAAATTGTTATTTCCCTGTTTATTTTGCAGTTTGCCTGCCGCAATGTCAAGGACTTTGCCGCATTGTCGTTGCCATCCACTCGGTGGAAAGCTAATTTCATTGGTGTGGGCGGGAGAGGTATACCAGAAGGGTAAGCAATTGCAAACAATTCCCAATAGAAAAGGAAAATAGTAGGTTGGCATAACAAAATATATAGCTAGCAATAGGCCAATGGATACCCTGATTTAGCTCTGGCATTCAATTTCGTTGGGTGGTGCTATGGGATGGCCAATGTACTCGTGTATTAGTAGGTTTTCCGGAACCCCATTAAATTATGGCACAGTAGAACGGAAGAAGGCATCGAACTCCAAAACTTAATCAAGAATATTGTATTCTGATTGCGTATTTCATTTTGGCAAGCAAAGCAATGCATAAATGAATTTTAATAACATTGCAGATGGATTTCAATAATTAAAATGGCCAATATGGGTAAACTATAATGAAAATAATGAAAATTGCTTAAATATGGAAAACAATTACACATTCTTTTGAAAAGTTTTTGTTGAAATGAAACGACTCAAAATTAATCTAACTACATTCAGTCATTCTCCTGCCAATCCTAGAATTTGTTTAATCAAAAGAGTATTCAACTTGGGGCTTAATTTGACTTTCCGGCCTCTTGTTGGAAAAATAACAGCTTCCAGCTTTGTTCTGCTCCAGCCAAAAATTTCAATCAGTTTTCCCCACACATGTGCTCCCAAAGCATATTGGAGTGCGGCAAGTGTGTGTTGCTGTTGGAAATCATAGTTATTTTGGGGCACGTGCACACATACTTGTGCCAGGAGAAGGAAGCCCCGAGCCTAGAGTGTTGCTCTCGAAATTTTATGAATTCCTTCTGACAGCCTGAATGCGAAAAAGTTATGTAAAGCCCCTGATGCGGCTCATTGTTTCGCCTGGCATTGCAACTTTTGATTAGCACTCAAATGTAATAATCAAGTTTTTGCCGTACAGAGTCCACATATATATCCTGTCGGAAATCAATGATGGAACAGCGGGCGGCAGGAAGAGACCAAAGTTGGACTGGCATTGTGGGAGGCTTACATAAATACTTATTATTGACTGATTGAAGGTTTGCCTTCACGTATTCGGGCGCACTATTATTATGGCTTTTTCAGAGTCTGGAGATGCCATCGAGCACTCGAGCTTATTTATTGTCCACTTTCCGGCTCTCCAACAGGCACTATTGTCAAGTAGCCAGGCGAAGGGTCTTCTCGGCTTAAAAAGCTAAACGTTCCCAACATCATTGCCCAGAACGTCAAGTTTTTCCGCAAGCCAAACACTTTTAATTCGATTTACGCGCTTGTTGCCAGGCGGCTNTTATTATGGCTTTTTCAGAGTCTGGAGATGCCATCGAGCACTCGAGCTTATTTATTGTCCACTTTCCGGCTCTCCAACAGGCACTATTGTCAAGTAGCCAGGCGAAGGGTCTTCTCGGCTTAAAAAGCTAAACGTTCCCAACATCATTGCCCAGAACGTCAAGTTTTTCCGCAAGCCAAACACTTTTAATTCGATTTACGCGCTTGTTGCCAGGCGGCTTTCCGACTCCAAGGGGTTTGAGGAACTACAGCCGCTAAGTAATTGATAAGAGTGCTCTCAAGGAAGAGGTCGCACAACTAATATAGAAATATAGCCAGCTCAATTTTATTTATTTGTCATTGGGGAATTCCCTGGTCGAAGAGAGATATCAGGAAAGGAATTCCTTTAACCCTCCTACGCCTAAAGTATCTGAACTTAATAATATAGTACATATTTATTATTTCGATGGAATCAAACTTGGAAAAATGTTCACAACAAAGTGAATCGTGACCCTTGAAGCAACATGGGTTAAACGATAAACCTTCCACTGATTTCCGACTTGCCGGATGATGAGTAATGGCCTCTTCTTATCAAAGGCCGACAGGTTTGGCGCATATAGGAGGATAGGAGCCCGAAGATAGGATAGTCGCGCCCCCTGCGCGACTGCCCATAAATGTCAAATGCACAATTGCTTCGGTTTGGCGGACTGCAATCTTTTCGCTCAGCTTGCACATTTTATGGCAACTCACTCTCACTTCACTTCACAGCGAACTGGAGACGCCAATGGCTCATATTTCCTAGCTGGACTCTGTTTATGATGATATATTAATGCGCCAGCCGAATGCTTGGCGAGAGGTGCCATAAACCGGAGCCACTTGAAGCCAACCACAGAGGAGATGGTGGTGGTAGTTGGGGGAAGGGCCTGGGGCCATCGAGATTGCTGCTCTGTGATCCACATGCTATACACAAGCTATGCGTACACACATATTAAACGCTTAGTTATATGCTACTTAACACTTCTCTCCATTTATTTTTGCTCGAGAGCGAAAATTGTTTATTTTCATTGCCATAAATTTTGATGGCCAAGCTGGCCAGGCCATAAATCCAACACTTTAATCCCGCTTCCTGCGCATCTATAATGTTGCTTGTTTGGTCTGTGAAAGAGTCAGTGCAGTGCAGTGCAGCTCACTCCGAAAGACTAATTCGGAGTCTAATAAAGTTCTAATTGCTTTTCCAATCAGAAGCATCGGGCTCTTTGGAAAACTCATAAATATTCACAAAATCGGGGGGAGGAACCTCATGCGTCAGCTAAGTGTCAACTTTTTGAAATTGCTAATCATGCGAGTCGCCAGCACAGAGCCATCCATTCAGTTCTCTAGTCGAGGAAGGGGCCAAGTGACGTTATGTGTTTGTTCGATAAACAAAATGTTATAGAGCTATAGAGACGTTTTAGTACGTTTTCAATATATATGGGTAATATCTTTTTTTTTTTGGATATTTTGCTTTATGGTTAGGCCAACACACTTACTGCCACGAGGGAAAGAGGAAGTGCCGGGCCGGAAAATAGGCCATTGGGAGTGGAAACAGCTTTAACCAGTGGCCTCTTTTTTGCTTGAAAGCTATATTTTCAATACAATGCAACCAACAATTTAACCTTAACGATGTGGAAGTTTTTGAAAAGAAACTATTTCACGAAATTTCCTCTGTTTAACCAATTCTATGATTTACAGGCTGTGATAAATACGTCACACTTTGTCTATACTTAGCCTGCTATTTACAACAAATAAATGAATGAATTTTCAGTACGAAAATTGCGTATACGCAGTGTGGTGCGATTGCTTATTAACTCAAGCTGTGCGTGGGTAATATTTCCTCGGGGGCAGAATTCATTCAGCGTGGCCTACACAAAAACACACCACAGAACAATGTATGCGTTCATTCATTAGAAAAAAATAAATTTGATTTTTGGTTTTATTTTTGTTGGCGTTTGGCCGCTAGCCAAAAGCAAACGAGGCGGAAAAACCTTTGCTCACGTTTTTTTTGGCTCATGCTGTTGGTTTGTTGGCCAAAATTTATCGCCAGATAAGCCACTGGCCACTTTCTAATCACGGCCAGGTGATGTGACGTTGGCTGCCTAGCTAGCCCGCAAATGAGGCTTTCTCCATGTCAAAGTTGGCCTCATCTGTCACACAATACGGACTCGGACTCGGACTCGGATGCGGATGTCTCTAGTGCCGGACTGTCCCTGATTCTCCTTCATGTCATATCGATTTTCACCTAGCCACATGCCACCCCCCTTGGCACCTTGCCGGCCCCTTACGGGGGCACCCCCTTTTCGAATTGGACACGAAAAAGTGTCAGTTGACTGACGGAACTCGTGTTTGCAAAATTGTTCGATTATCTTGTCTGCAAATTGTTTTTATGTCTTTTCATGTTCATGTTCTGTTCCTTTGTCTTTTTTTTTTCTTACTATACTATTGGGTTTGTTGGTTTTGGTTTTCGCCTTTCGGCTTAAAGGTGTTAACTTTATCGCGGACCTGACTTGTCCACCGGTCAGCAATAGTCTGCACATTTCGTTCATTTACAATACAAACACTTGTTCGGCGTAATAAAAGCCATTTGATATTCGCATATTTATCTCTTTTTGCAATTTATATAATTTGTTTTTCATTAAAAAAAATATTAAATATAAATGCTGTTGTGTTATGCTTCGGCACGTACCATTTGCCTCCAAAAAGAACAAAACAAATGAAAAGCAAAAACAAAGTTTGAAAACAATTGAAGTGAATATTTCGCTTGAATTGAAGTAATTGGAGACTTGAAGTCGTTTGGGCGCAGAGGATTTCGTTTAATGCGTTTTAAATTTGATTTGTTTGAAGGAATTTAGAAACTTACTGAAATGTATGAGGGGAGAAAAGTAACAGCTAAATTAAAATTCTTAAACTGTTACTGGGAAATGTCTTTGGGCCTTTACCCACGCCTCCTATTAAAGTACCACCTGGCTCTAATACTTTTCACTTCATTCGGTGAAGTGATTTCTAGTCACTCACAAAAGGGTGATTAGCGACCTAATAACAGGTTCAATCGGAATGTTCGGGCCGGATCCGCGTCAGAAGTATCCGGAGTAAATAGCACCCATTACTGACCATTAGAAAAGTGTGGAATATGAATATTCATCGTTGTGCGGCAGTATCGATACTAATTGGTCACCGGTCATGTATTATTAAGAGAACCTGCATCAGAGGTCAAAGTTTGCACAAACAGATTAGGGTAATTCCATTAAATGCTCTTTTTTTTCCATAGCCTTTGTCGCTTTAGTTGATTTCAGTATCTGCTTGTAGTTTTTTTTTTGTTTTCGTCTTTTTGCAACCTTGCAATTTTCTACACGATTGCATTTTATGACCGCAACAACAGCAATAATCAGTGGCACGTAAATGAAGGGAGAGTGGTGGCGGCAGGGACGACCATTGGGGCAACCTGAAGCCAAAGTAGCAACCAGTTTGCTTAGAACTGGGTTCATTGAACCCCCCACCCGACTTTCGTTAGAAACGTCATTTGGCGGTCCGACCGCAAGAAACGATAATTAAGGCATTTATGATTTTCCATTTTTTGTTACCTCAAGCCCCATAAGATGCTCTTCATGGAGTTCAGGTGTTTATGGTTGATGCCAACGAGGTGCAAGACCGCACGTGCCGGGAACTTTGCCATAACGATGCAACAAAAAACCCCCCAAAACTATAAATAACAAGTACTGTGAGTTAACTACCTGCAAACAACTTCAACTTACTAACGACTTACAAGTTCAACTTCTATTTTTGGTTTTGCGGGGAGCTCTACCTATTCTTTATTGAGCGTTTTTATGGCCGCTGAGATCTAGTGGTTTCCATAGAACTTTATGAGTAATTAAATACCATTTTGGGTGGATATTTTTATGGATACTTGATAGACACTTGCACCTTCTGTAACTCCCATTGCAAGAAATTGATTTTACAGACAATTAATATGAATCTGTCACTCAATTTCATGGCCAGTGTGTGGTTAGCCATTAGCAAAAAGTCTTGTAAAAGAACTTTGACCAGTTTTTTTTATCGACTAAGCCGCAATTAATGCTCGTTAACAAAGTGCAATTCATTTCGAAAGACCATTTCTAGCCAACTTGCAGTTGGAACACCGAGAGTGTAATTTTTTATGACCAGCTGCTGCTATGAAAGCGGGGCATTTGTTATGAAATCAATTTGCAAGTGTAATGAGTGTACTTTCTAGGAACATTGGGAGCGGAGGGTTGTGTCATGATTTCCCATCTGGAGATTGTAAAGATACAGATAACTTCTCACGGCGTAGAGCATTGAACTGCTTATCTGGCTGGGACTTTTCTTTTAAACGATTTCCATGCCAGATATACGCCACTCGATGGCCTTGGGCGTGGTGCTGGTTTTTTTGTCGCCCCCCCCACCAACACCCAACACCATTCAACTGAATCAAGGGGCAGAGGTGGTGGGGTGGGGACCTATTAATAGTCGGGGCAAAACCGCCAAGAGGTCGCACCAACTGCAGGCCAAGCAATTATAAAATCATAAAATATAGACATACTTTTTGTTAGGCTGTTTTAGCTCCCCGATTTGACCATGTTTAACAAATGCACTGAGGAAAATAGTTTTTCATAAAAAAAAGTATTGTATTTATTTTTAATCAGAATTATTTATTGAAGTATATATTAAGATATATATTTTTAATCAATATTACCTTGATTAAGTTGATTAAAGGTCTATATGTATTATTTTCTGTGTCGCAGTTTGTAACCAGCGCCTCAAACAAAAGGCCTCTGGCAGCCACACAGCTGGCTGCCCTATTGTACAAATTTATATATAAAATCATATTATAAATCGTGGAAGGCCTAGCGTGCCGCTTGTGCGTTAAACCCGACGATATTATTTAGGCCAATAAAACTAAACGGTTCGGTTAGCCGAACACACTCGTTAATGTAAATGAGTTTTAATTAAGAAAAGACCGCACACTCAATCCATGGACAATCCGCTTACCCTCCTTTCGAGTGGGCCTTATTCAAGTGCAACAATTACCAGTTTAATTAATGACGCCGCTAGTCACGCCCACTCTTTGGATTCGATGATAAGATTTTCCCCACTAGATGGGAGGGGCACGCACTTGTTTCTTTGTTCCCTGATAACACCCGAAACGATAATCCCCGCCAGACATCTAGGTCATTATTTAGAATTTTCTGAAGGGCGAAAGGCCCGAAAGCCCTCCCCTAGTAGCAAGTAGCAACCAAATAGTCTACTAGCAATGTTTGCATAGAGTTAATAGCTTTACTGCCGGTTTCCCAGCCCTTTTTTTGTCCGGCTCTTTCCCTCTGACTTGACTGATAAGATGTGGAAACGCTCCTATCTAGATAAAATTATCAGCCAAGTCGAATGCACCGAACTCAAAATTACTGTCAGCTTTTTGGGTATCAGTTCCTCAATGATCCAAGGTGACTGGCAAACGGAAAGTGACAATGTTCGGGTATTTGGGTCTGGGACTTGGCTTTAATTGCTGGCCATAAACTATATAATTGCTTTATGATGGAAAGTCACTGGGGAATCTAAATACAAGATATAAGAGATCCATAAAACAAGGTTTGCTAAGGTGAAATCACGATCAAACAAAAAACATGTATCACGTTTTGTGATTATTGATAAAAATTATTTTTCTAGACATATTTTAAAGAGAAGTATCTATATATGTTAAATGCCATGATGATATCAGTATTTCACATAAAGAGTAAATCTTATCAGCTGCGTGACAAGATACATGATTGAGATAAAGCTATTCTATATGAGAGTCTTTACATCTTTGAGAATTAAAATATATAATATTTCATTTCTTCATAATCTACAATTAGTATAAGTAGGGAAGGTCTGTATTAGTCAAATTGAGTACTTATTTAACCTATTACCCAAGTACTCAGTACATAACTAGCTTACAATTAATAATTCGGGACTTACGATTAAACAACCTTAGCACTGAGCACTTTCAAGCACCCTTAAGTCGTTGAGCACTTTAAAATTCAAAATTCCTAGAATTTCCCTCTCACCAGTTACCACATTCATCAATCAAAGAGCACTATATATAATGGAAATTTGAATATTGATAACACAAAGCCACGTGAACCGCAGAAGTCGAAGTCTTATCTAAGGTGAACCGCCTGTGCAAAGTGGCAAGGACGGATTTCGTTAGTTTTCGGCAGATATCGATGGTATTGGAATTTATAATTAACGTTCAATAACTCTTTTAGATTTTGACACATTTGCATTAAGACTAGAAATATGAAATTGTATTTTTCCGCCTACTATTCGCGTTTAGTAAGCAAAAAGGTGTCAATCATAGAGACTTTATGACATGGTCGCGGGTCTGGGCTGAGGTCAAACAAAAAATTCGAGGGAAACTATTTCAAGTTGAATTTCCCCACATGTTTCTCAATAAATTATCAATGAGGAGACCAGGCAGCGTTTTTCCCTGTCCGATGGGAAAAAGGCCACGTCAAAAACGATGGAAATGTAGGCCTTATTCTAGTTCTCGGTCTCGAGAATGTTGACCTCGCCTTACAAAGAATTGGGTCATGATAAGACAAATAAAACTGCCAATTAGTTGGGACCCATCATCCATTAACTTGTATGACAAAGGCAAACCTCAAAACCCAATTTAAGTCCGAGGACCACTAAAATGTCAATAGCCAGGACGAAACGAAAACGAGGACAAAACAAAAGCTTGGTGGTAGTTGGGGCTAAAAGAGCCGTGGGCACGTCACACGTGCTGACTTTTGGTACAAATTTTGTTAATGAAATCATTTTAAAAGTAGTTTCAAAGTTTTGGTCATTATTTGCAAAGATTTCAAAAACTGATAGTTTTTGTCTGCCTTTGTTTTAGTTTCTTTACTCTACTTATTCCTTTCAGTGTATCTCGATTGCAAAATCCGTTTCCATTATTTTCCGCCGGGGTAATTTGATGTTTGAGTGAGTCTCGGTCTGAAATGTGACGACAATACGCCAAGTGCATTGAACTGGCCCAGCTTTGCATAAATTCGAGTTCGTATCGGGTGCATTACCACATCGAACTGACATAGCCACGCAAATTATCGGAACCATTCGTGTCATCATCCCAAAATGCATTGACTTGTAATCAACGTTAGCCATTGGCATGGGCATTACTGCAGCTGTAGAAGAGTTATCGTTAGGGTTAGTTACTCGATTATTCAGTCACTTCCACCAGATGGTTATTAGAGCTGACAGGCTCGGTTGCAGTTCCCACCTTTCGGTCGAAGCCGTAGCCAGGGGCGGAGTTTACCAGCTTTATAGTAATTGAGACCAGCCTGGCCAACTTAACTAATTATGCTGTCGCCTGCTGCAGCTTAGTAATTGATTATATTAGTTAGGGCCTCGAGCATCGTTGGAGGTCATGCCCAAGATGAGTTTTTTTTTTAAGTTCAAGCTAAAAATCCATCCATTTTTCTCGAAACTGCATTGACAGACGCCGGGAACTTTTGAGTTTTTAATTGAATTGAACGCAATTTGTCTGGTCTTTGTTCTGGCTGGGCTGAGGGTAATCGATACTGATTGAGTTCTGTTTGTGATTTGACATCGGGCCAAACGCTTCGATTCGAGGTCAAGATTAGCCAAGCATTTAAACCGTTACGCTGCGCAGTTAGCCAAGTTCCAATGGCTATAAAGCCAGACTTCGCAGCCCCAGACTCCCTCGAATCAGAGTCGCTTCGAATTAACCACACGCGACTATCTCGCTTCGCAGTTCTGAATTTGCATACTTTATTTGTTTGGACTTTGGCAGTACTATTATATTTATAGTATCCCCAGTTTTTTCCACTGGAAAAAAACGTCACCGACCCAGACGCTGTATTGATGACAACCAGACGACAGCCGACAGTGATATTAACTTGATTCTGTCGTTGTTGTTGTCGGCCTATTGTTGTTACACAGAAAGTTAACGAGTTAATGGAAAAGTTTCCTACTAGAACTAATAATAAAAAAAAAAACAGGAGTGAGTGGCCATAATGGTGTGTTTGTTTTCGGTGCGAGCTGCTGTATCGCATTTTTTGCGCTGGTCATGTTCGAAAACACGAGCAACAATTAAACAGTATTCTTCATTCATTTGCATTTCGCCAACCACCGACCGCAAAAGCCGACCGCAAAAACAATATATTTTTATGGCCAGATATCCCATATGCATGTATGGAAAAGTTCACAGCCAATGGCTTTGAGTGCAACTTCAATTTGTTATGGAAACGGTGGGTGAGTGTTTGTTTTGTTTTTTGTTACGGAAACTTTATGATACTTATGGACACTGATACTTTCGGAATGCAGGGTAAGCCCTCGGCCTAGCTGCAAAAATTCCAGGGATGAGGGGGAAAAAAATCTCTGTGGGCCACAACAAAGTTACATCCCTCAGATAAAAAGTTGTGCCAATATTTGCTTTTTTGCTTTCGCTTTCGCCATTCCCTTTGCCGCATTTGATTCAATTATAAGCGGATAAAAGAAAGCGAATATCTGTATACATATAGCCCTCTATATATTCGCATAATCGCATCAGCTAGGGGAAAAAGCAAAATCTGCTGGTTAGTAGGGCTAATTGAATCGGATTTTGTGCTCGGAGCCGGGCTCAGCTCACAACTCGCAGCTTTCAGCTCTCAGCTCTTGGCTCTCAGTTGATTGTCTATCAAAACAGTTTACTTTGGTCGTAATCTTATCATGTAACGGAAACAGCCAATATTCTGCATTATACAATAAATATATTTAAGACTTTCTGTCATGCCACCTGTCTCGCCTGTCCCGCTCCAAGTTCAACAAGGAGAGGGTGTGGTTCGGCTGTCATTTAGCAAACTTAGCCGGGCTAAAACATATTACAAAACTGTCTATTTATTGTCGAAGCCAACTCAGAATCTTACCTAAGTGCGAACCAAATTAGCGCCTCCAGGGCGGCCGGCCCTATTGTTCCGGAAATCAGTTCAAACAATCGATATGTATTAGTTTAAAATTAGCTAATATTTTCGAGAAAAACAAAATATCCGGAAGCTGATGAGTTTTCTATTTATATACTTAAGTAAATGTCTGGCCAACTAACAGACATATGTCATAATTTGGGGATACAAATAGTTCGTGTTTTTGGGCCTTGAAGGGCACAGTCATTTGTGAGGAATTCAAAGAGAATATTCAACTAGGACCAATCACTGCAATGTTGGCCATTGCATTTGGCCGTAAGCCCTGAGTTCTTATCAGGCCTTAACCTGGCCCAAAGGCCATGGGCCTAACTGAAATTGGTTTTCAGATAATTATTCCCATTTGGCAATGCAATCAGCCAACTCGATGAAGCCGGTACAAACTGGCAAGTCATCATTGGCCGGACTTGATGGGCATTAAAGCAGCTCAAGGACATGACCAAAAGTATGCGATTCGATTGCATATGGGACGGTCAATTAATGGACTTTGCCTCAGTCCCTATCGAAAATGTTGCCCATTTTTGGGCTGCAGGGAAATGCTGACATATACGTTTTACACAAAAACAAAAATTGGAGATCTAGTTTTTGGGTTTTCCTTTCAAAGATTAGACTATACTTTTCTAAAACCCTTTCTCTGTGAAAAACTAAAGTCAATTTCAATAAAGTTATAAATGATATTTTTTCTAGTGTATTCACATCCATTCCGGGCAGACATAAGAAACAAATATGGGTTAAAAATCATTAATTTGAACTTTATTTATGGGGCTTAAGTGCTTTAATTTCACCGATAAACACGTGAACGACGAACTCGTCTGAAGGCAGGGTGCAGTTTAAAGGCGAATGCAAAAACTCAGTATGTAAATATTTTCAGATTCGAGCATTCGAATCTCATACAAAAGGCCAACGTCAAAAGTGACGTCACATCGGGTTGGAGTAGCTTGGCTTAAAAGCGGTACAAAAAAACCGGCTTTAGCATAGACTTGCTCATTTGACTCGCTTCTTTGTGCTGGCTTGGGAATCACGCCGATGGGACTTTATCCGAAGCACTGAGTTGTTATTCTTGAGGTTCGCATTGATCGGCCGATTAATCCAGATCACGTGCTCTGTGAGTCCCCTCGGAAATGGCCGAGAGGGACCAGCCTCCACCGTTGGACCTGGCCAACTGTCAAGTTGGTCAGCAGTGAATAAGTCCGACTCAGACATTAACATATACATTTTTCCACCGGCACTTTGTTTTGCGGTATTCGGTTGTATTTTTATTTTATTTTGTCGGAGGAGCGTTATAACTAACGCCCAGTTTACTCACGCTTTAAGTTTATCTTAATGGTGCGATCGATTTTGGGATTCCTGCCAAGTCATGCAAATGAGCGCATTCACCAGCCGGTGCAAATGGCCAACCTGCTCCTCACCAGACACGAAGCCCCCGAGACACGAGAGGGGCTTTAGCCCGCTGCTAAGATACACAAGCGCTCAAATGCTCAGATACTCGGATTTATAGATACAACAGCAACCACCCCCAGACTGTAAAGTAAACACTTGTTCAGACAAATCTCAATGCAATTGTCGTTGGCCATAAAAAGTAAGTGTTTGCAATAGGGCTAACTAAAGTGCATTTGGGCAAACTCACAAATACTCTTATGGAACAAGTACTTGGTTAGCCAATTTCCTTTCTTCATGAATAATTTTAGGAACCGAGAGTGTTAGTATTAATTTTGAAGAAATAAAACCTATAATTTTATTTGTGAAAACCTTTGGACTTTATGGCTAAGAGACCCCATCAAGAGTATTAATGAAAAGCATGTGTGAAACGGCAAAAGCGACTTTGATCTGCAGTCGCGGATATTGTCGACCCCATGGAATAAATCAAATTCTTAGAAATTCTCTCAGAATCTGCAAACGAACGGAAGCTCTCACTTTGAGAACTGCGTTTCCATTTTAAAATTTGAAAACCGACCCGAGCAATCAGTGTCTATATGGGTATTATCAGCTCATGCACTCGTATTTGATCAAGTGTGAATTGTCTTTTGTGTTGGGCTATCAATAAATAATCACGAAACTATCTAAGCTGTACTTCCACCACAGCAGATAGCAGAACAGAGAATGAGAATACTGTCATGATTTACATTATACTTTCTGAAAGCCCTTTTGACGGTCGAGCGTGAAAACGAGCGTTAAATTCACACCCCTAAGATGCCGCTAAAAGATCACTTTGGCACTTTAAAATGCCATAGATAGTGCCACTGAGAGATCTTTGGATCGGGCCAAAGTAAATATAATTTAGCCAGGCGTTCTATTGACTCAACGTCACACGCTGTAGATGGATGGATAGTTTGCTTGGATGTCTGGGGGATCGAAAGGCGTCGGACATTGATCGATCTCCAAACGAGGTGATAACGCGCTCGTTCTGGGGGCGGAAATTTGGATAGTGGTAGGGTATTGAGTAGAAAACCTTATGTGTTTTACTATAAATTCTGATATTTTTAAACTTTGAGTTAAAAATACACCAATTTTATATACAAAATGGTGGCCTTATCAGACTGCAAAATTTTAATAAAAACATTGCGTAATTGCATTTCATAAATCATCTTCCGATTATCTCAATAAGTCACGCCGCTGTGATTTCTNTTTGGATCGGGCCAAAGTAAATATAATTTAGCCAGGCGTTCTATTGACTCAACGTCACACGCTGTAGATGGATGGATAGTTTGCTTGGATGTCTGGGGGATCGAAAGGCGTCGGACATTGATCGATCTCCAAACGAGGTGATAACGCGCTCGTTCTGGGGGCGGAAATTTGGATAGTGGTAGGGTATTGAGTAGAAAACCTTATGTGTTTTACTATAAATTCTGATATTTTTAAATTGAGTTAAAAATACACCATGTTTATACACAAAATGGTAGCCTTATCAGACTGAAAAAATTTAATAAAAACATTGCGTAATTGCATTTCATAAATCATCTTCCGATTATTTCAATAAGTCACGCCGCTGTGATTTCTGCTGGCAAATCAGCGAATTAAATTCACCATCTTTATCGGCAATCATTCATTTAGCATCTTCTGGCATTTTCATGACTCGTTGGCTGGCTGGTGGCATCGTTGCTATTAATAAATATACATATATATCTCCCTCTTGGCATAAGTAGGGCATGCAAACTGCGCTCAGGCCTGACACCAAAAACACACAAAAATATGCATCTATATGGTACATACAAGTATGTATGAAAATATATACTCGTGGGTTCCATAGAATTCGGATGAACATTTTTGGCTGAATGCCGCCAAGTTAAAGTATCTATAGGGAAGGAAATTGTTGCGATGAGCTCATTGAAGTCTCGAATCTGCGGTCATGTTGTAAGCGACTGATCAAAGCGGTTTGTGTACCGATTGGGGGGGATAATGCGTAGTTGAAAGCTATATAAATAAAGTAAAAGTCAGGGGGCACATGCGATTTAGGCATGTTCTCCAGAAGGTTTTAGGAAACACAAATTGCAAGTATCTATTGCCTCTATCTGGGCTGGTGAAATAAGTGGATTACCACCTTATCGTCCCATTGTCGATAAGAAGTACTACAAATGCGTGCCAGGAGCGTGCCATTATTAAATATATATGCAAAAGCGAAATTGTTATTTTTTATGAGTCATTTTTGAACAAGTTTTGGGGGGCAGTCAATACGACTGCGGAAAGTGCCGTCTCATCTTGGTCCAGCTAGTAGTATTTGTTTTTAATTTCACAATCAAAACAACAATAATGGCACAGCCTTATCTCACGGACATATCTCCCCATTTGCTATCTCTTTTTAACTAGTGTACCCTGTCTCTTTCTTCTACTTGCAGCCGGCCCCCATGTTGAGAATTTCATCAGCTGTACTGGACTGGACTGGGGATTTAAAACGAAAAACCTTTGTTTTTGTTTATTTTCCACAGCACTCGGACTAATAAAAATGCAATTTTTATGGTTAAGAAAATAGAGCGCGTGGCCGTTGCACATTTGTCTGATGTTGTGCAGAAGCCAGAAGAAAATGAGGCTTGGAAAATGGAAAAGTAACAACAGCCGCCATACCAGCAACAGCAATAGCATTGAGCTTGTGATGTAATCCAGAGCAAAAGTGAAGCGGCAATTTGCTATTGCAGAAAAAAAAGAGAGCGAAAAAAAGAAGAAAAAAAATTATTATACAATTTGTGTTGCTGCCGCAGTGAACTAGGACAACAGCAACAACGATACAAGGTAGCAGCAACAGCAACAGCAACGGCAAGAGCAGCAGCAGCAGCAACACTGATAAAGACCGGCTGGCAACAGAGAACGAGCTTGCAGCAGCATAAATTCAAAGTCGGAGCGTGGGAATTGCAAATCACACAATATCAACCGAGGCGGGAGCAGCAGCAGCAACACCAAAATCAGCAACAGCAACAGCAGCAACATCGGCAACATCAATACATGCAATAATCATTGCTTGTGCGGCAGCAATAGCTCGCTTCTCAGCGCTCTCTTCTCGCTCTTGGCGCTCGGGGCCGGCGTTGTTCCATCTGCCTCGCACCCGTTCCACAGCCGTTCGTGAACGGTTCGCGTATATTTGGAGCCCGAGTGGATACCGCTCACAGTTGTGCTTGGAACGCTTCGGAGTGAAGATCGTGCTCGTCGATCGGCGCGAAAAAAAAAGAATTGAAAAAATATATGAATCGAAAATCGTGAAAAACCCAAACAATTGACAAGTGAAAAAGAATTTGTTTTTCAAAAAAACACAAAATATCGCACGTAAATTAGCAAGCGTTCGCAAGAAACAAGCCAAACAGTAAAGAGATATATAACAAAACCGAAAAAAATTGGCTGCAAATGTGAAGAGTTGAGACAGCGGATATACCGAGTGAAATTTGTGTCATAAGCAAAGCCAAAAGCCAAAAAATAAGCGTAAAGAAACAAAACCAAACTTATAAGAGCGCACAGTGACTGTGAAACTGTAAAGTGATGTGTGGCAGCAGAAAAACAGCATAAAGAATGGCCATAGACCTCCTGATCCTGGCCCTGCTGCTCGTCTCGTTCCTGATCAACCTGCTGGCGCTGTGTGCCTTCTGGATCACTCCCGGCCTCCGCACCACCGCCAATCGGTTCACCATCAACCTCTTGGCCATCAATCTGATTGGTTGCTGCATCTTGGCCCCAACCCTCTTTCTGGGCCTGCCCTCAAAATCAGGGGAATCCCCCGGAGTCGTTGCAGACTCTGTTGAGGTCTACTCAAAGCCCGGCAACCATCAGATCACCTTTCTGAAAAATGGACATGTCGTGGAGCAAGACGGCGTGGTTGTGCACCGCAACACCAGCGATACCGGCGACGTGGTGGAGACCTTCTTCAAGTGCAATGAAACCTACTGCCGGGAGCTGACAATCGACGAGCGCCAGGATGGTGGTATTGTAATTACCGAGACGGAAACGCACGAGGAGAATCTCTCGGTGTTCGACGGAGCACCGACTGCAGCTCCTTTGCTGCCGCCTGTCCAGCTGCGATGCTGGTCCATAGATATGACGGCTGCTCTGGGAGCACTGGCCGTGCTCCTGGTAGTGGGTGATACGTGGTGTGCCGTAACAGATCCCCTGCGCTATCACAGTCGGATATCCGGGGTGAAGACCTGGATCTTTATCGCCCTCACCTGGGCGGTGGGTATCCTGTTTGGAGCTCTATCGGCCTTTCGGGTCCTGGACTTTGAGGCGGATACCTTGCTGAGCAGACAACGCCGACTGGCAGCCACCTACTTCAATATCACCAGCACCAACAGCATCTTTGGCGTGGTCTATGCCAGCGTATACTTCATTGTCATTATCCTGCTGCCCTTTGGGTTTGTGTGCGGCATGTACTGGAGGATATTCAGCGAGGCCCGAGGAAATGGGCTGCGCATGCGTCAGAATGGCTCGTCGCCGCTTCTGCAGAGTGCCCTCAACTTGAACGCCGGCCAGCAGGCGGCCCAGGCCAGCCAGTTCTCCAACAGCCTTTGCGTCCACCGCCACTCCATCTCCTCGGCTAGCTCCCACGGAGGTACCAGCAGCATGGGCATTGGCATTGGTGGCCTGCAGATGCAAATCGATCAGCGCCAGCAGCCCAGGAGCTCGCCCAGTTGCTTGCGACGCGACTCGGCAGCCAAGGTTCTCCTGCCCACCATTTCCGATGACGGAGGCTCTGATGCCGATGCCGAGAGCGGTGCTGGAGATCAGTTGATGCCAGTACCAGAGCAGGACAGGAATCAGAATATCCTGCTCACTCTGCAAACAGCCAGTGGGGAGATCAAGCGTAACTATTCTGCGCGTCAGTTGCCCCTGTTGGGCACATCCTCCCAGGACCTGAGGGAGGCCCACCGCCTACAGGGCATCCGCCAGGTGCACAGCTCCCCCAACCTGCACAAGTACACGGAGCTGAGACAGGACTCGTTGAGCGAGGAGTGTGGATCGCCGCATCTTTTGGGCCACGAACAGCGGCAGCAACAGTTGCAGCACCAGCAATCGCAGCATCAACATTCCCAGACCCAGCAGCATCCCCACCACCATCAGCTGCAGCATCAGCATTCCACGCCGACGCACCACCACCCGCACTTCAGCTCCCCGCGCCACCACGCCCTGCAAATTCCCGCCATCCACGCCTCCCCGAAGGCCCTGAGCTACATGAGCTCCCTGCGTCATCGGCTAAGCAATGCCAGCTCGCTCTTCAAGTACCGGGAGGAGTCGCGGGCAGCCAGGATTAGCATCCTTGTTGTGGTCATGTTTGTTGTCTCCTACTTGCCCTTCGGCTTGCTAGTCCTGCTGCAGTCGCGCTTGTCGGCTGCCAACTTTGGCGGATCCTCGCAGCTGGCCATCTTCATGATCCTTCTGGCCAACATCAGCTCTCCGTTCATCTTCGCCTATCGCAACAAGCGAGTGCGGCGGGGAGTGAAGCGTCTGTGCGGACTGGAATCCTCGGCGGCATTGCAGCGACACTGCAGCAGCAGTGTGAAGACTAACGGCGGGGGAGGCGCCACTTCTGGCAGTGGGGCAGCCCAGCTGCAACGCAACAGCAGCAAGCTGTCGCAGTACAGCAGCAACAGCTGTCGCTACCTGACGCCCCAGAGTTCCTTGGTTAGTCAAGTGCCGGTGCACACCACCCTCACCCTGAGGCCCAACAGCAGTTGCAGCACCATCATTAACTTTGGAGCCACCAAGGGTTCGGCTGAGTCCGAAGACCTGCCACCGGCTTCACCACCACCACTCACTACTGCACCACCCGTCCGACCGCAGCGACCCAAGCTGCAACGGGGCATCACAATTGTGGAGCACATCGCCATCACACCGACGATGCCGCAAAAGTTCCAGAGCCGGCGGGGCAGATTCTTTGACATGTTTTTCCGCGGCTCCAAGAAGCTGCAGACGAGCTGTCAGGGCCAAAGCTTGCCCACAGAGGTCTAGGGGGTTATTGTTTAGATTTTGAAACAGAATCAGAAACAGAAACAGTTACAGTAAACTAAACTAAACTCGCTTGCTGAAGAATTCTATGAAACAGTATTCGTAATTTGTAAGTTAAATGTTTAACAAAGACAAGGGTTTGAATTTTGAGTTTTAAGACAAGATCTTGCTGTCCTAGAAGCTTCTCATGCCAAAAAACAAAAAAAAAAACATAAACGTAGTCAAACCAAATAGTTTGAGATGCTTTTAATATAAAAAAAAGAAAAAAATGAGGAAAAATTAACAAAAATAACAAGTACCTTAATGAATACAAAACAAATAGCAACAATTGTGTACAAGTCAAATTAACAAACAAACAGAAAGAGAGAGAGTAGGGATAATTATTCTTATGCTGGATATCAAACTGGAAAGTGGAACCAAGCCAAGTCGAGATCGTAATCAATGTACCTAAGCAACAAACAAACATATGAACATTTAATGTTTTTACTCAAATCGATAATGAAAGCCACAAAATAGCAAAGACAGCACAATTATTTCGAGCTCCAAACTAATTTATTATTTATTGTAATGCAATTCTAGGCAATTGCACCCTGTAGATACACAAACACACATATATAGATATATATATTTATTAGACATCCACACCGAAAAGCTTTAACTCCAAAAACATTCTGGCTAAAAGGAGAAAATGCAAAGAAGACGAAACGCTAAACATTCAATTCATACGTTAATTAAGTAAATGTGCAAAGCATATGTGTATTCTAGCGCCTAAGTAGCCGAGTAGTCCTAAAAACCCAAAAATGAAAAAAAAAAAACAAGATATCCGAGCACATAGTGCCGGGCAGTGCTTTTCGAACCATTTTGGCCAACTGGAACTGGCCGTGCAGGCCTCATTTTCACATTGAAAACGCGACAGCCAGTGCACGGGCCGATCATAGTTGGCCAGAAGTCATTTAGCCGTCTCAGTCAGCGAGTTAGCCACTAACGGGCGCACTTCTCTTGAGCAGGCCGTAAAGTCAATTTGCTTTCGTAGAACTCCGGGCGTTGCGTGCAGCTAAATACCTCATTAGATTTAATTTAAAGTGCGATACGGACGGCGGCAATAGGTCAAAAGTCAGAGCCGAGCCATTATGCATTATGCAAGCCCTGGCCCTGGCATTTGTCTCATTTCGCCGCTCCAGGCCAGAAAGCTTTATACTTTAGGTTCTCCCTTGCCCTGCTTTTGATTTTCCCTTCCGTAGCTTTTCCTAGCTAGCCCTTTGGACACAAAGAAACAGACACACACATATGAAGACACTAACACACACCACTCACAAAAAAGCAACAAAGCCAACCTCGAATTTATATTTCTAAAAAGTTTATATCTTACAGAGTGTGTGCATAGGAGATACAAATGTATCTATAAATATTTATGCATCTGTGTCGGACAAGGGAAATATTTCAAAACCAATTATTGTGATGTTGAGCAAGGGGGACGGGGAAGAGAAGAATGTAATTTCGAAATGCATTAAAAATAACTTAAAAAATATGTATTAGTAGTTTTACTATAAATATATATATATACACGATTATACATGCTTATATATGTATACATTACTAAATAGTGATATTTTTTCAAGTCTATTCAACTGTCATTCACTAAAACCATTTATTGTAAACGCAAAGCAAATGTAAAACCAATTCAAAGTTCAATGTGACAAATTAGCTTTTAATCCGAATCCAAATCCGAAACCGAATCGAAAATGAAACACAAACCCAAAAATGCAACTCTGATGAAAATTAACATCCCCACTAACTGGCTACCGCGAGTCTAAATCGGTATTTTCTAGCTATGCTGCTAATACATTTAAAAGAAAAAAAAAATAAACAATTAAAAAGAAAAATAAAAAAACCATACCAAACAACAGAAAGCAAGAAACTATTCAAATAAAAGATTATGTGTCTTAAAAGAATTAATTATTATGACTTTTTACTGCGGGCAGTTCAATTGGTTCAAACCCACACAGATCTCTGGGGAGACAGCACATCGGCGGAGGCTGTTCTACGATTATTAGAAGCCCGGGCCATTGGCACAACTCTTCGAGGGAATGTATCGATCCAACCTTCTTCGACAAGCTCCACGACAAGAGCTCTAGAACACGAACAAACACTTAACCAGACCAAGAGGCGCACAAATTCAGCATTTCATTCAGCACCCATGCCCGTTCTTTTTTAATTGATTCATAAACCGAAACGAAGCATCTGAATAAAAAATATAGAATTTTTTGTTCGGTCTGATTGTGGCAATCGCGTGTTTCATTTCAAAATGGAAATGAATTGTACCGGCTCCGTAAATTGTAGAAACCATTTGAATGTTACAACTGTGGGCAATTCACGAGGCGGAGGAGCGGATTGGGGTCTTCTCTATATGGGAGTCGGTGATTGGTACGAGTTCGAGTGCCAACGGGTTTGCTACTTAGAACTCGACCACTGAGATCAAACAATCGGATAGATCGTATTTGGTGGCATTAGGCTATGGGTTATATGGGCTTATGGGCCAACGGGGCGTATGGGCGATGCAGTGAAGGGGACCCAGCCATTGGCGTGACTAATCGTTTGGCACCGTGTCCAGTATCAAAGAGCCGTGTCTTACCTCAACACCTGACTCACACCTCCCCAGTGCTCTGGGCAAGTCCAAGTCCACTCAAGACATCGGGCTGGCGGGTCTGCCATGTGATAAGTGCGACTGATATTCCATATAGGCACGCTAATTTCTGCAGCAATGCGGTGACAACGAAACGTCTGTTTGGTATTTCAGCAGAAAAATGCGGCTGTACGGCGGCATCAACATAAACAAAATCAAATGCCCCACTGGATAACTGGAGACCGAGACCCCAAACGGAGACCGGGTATCTGGCGGATGCGTAGCTGTCCCTCAGCAAATCGGTCACTGCGAGCGTCGCACTTATTTATTTATTTTATGATTCACTGCGCTCCGCGCTCCATGGTGCGTTAAATTTTCCTCGGTGAGGCCTCTGACATTTCTATACATCAGTCAACCGGTAGACTGATGTGTATAAAAAAAAAGACTTCTCTTGTTCGCCAATTGTGGTCCGAAAATAGATATCCAGTTTTAAACGCGACAACGGTGTGAACAAATTGACTAAAATATCAGAGATTGAATTAGCATTTATATTAGCTATTTTCTTAATTAGATGCATGGTCTCTCCAGCTGCGTTTAACTCGAATAATTGAGCGGCAGTGCGAAGTGCTCTTGACTTGAATTGTCTGCCACAAAGGTGTACAAGAGCTGTTAGGACAATTAAAAAACACTTCATATTTATTTGCTTTTCTTATAGCGTTGCAACTGCCTTTTTTTTATTATTTTCCCGCTACGGGTTACCTCACCAACCATTACCCAAAATGTCAACTTGCTTCCGTGGTGTGAAGCCATAAAAGTATTAATTTGAATAGCTGTATAATTAAATAAAACTTAAACAATATTAAAAATCCATTTTTGTCCACCCAAACTGGCTGAGTAAGAATGTGACAAAACAAAACAGAATAAAAAGTGCCAAATGTCATTAGAACAAATACTGAAATGTTTGGCACAGAGGCACAGATTTCGAGATACCCCCTCCGTGTTTCCCAACCGAGATGACAAGATGGCTAAGCAAGCCAAAAGAAATAAATTGGATTTAAACGCTAAAAACTGCCGAGAGTCAGGTGAAGAGCAGAACCGAGTGTGTGGGTGGACAGGCTGCTGTCATCTTAAGCAAATTTGTCGATTAGGCAAGAGGAAATCATTTTTGGTCCGCGACAATATACTGCTTTTTCTCGATCCCTCCCTCGACTCGACACGTCAGTGCCCCGTGATGCTGGCCCCAAGACAGGTCGCAGACTGGAAAACTAACGACCGAGAAGATAATCTAAACGGTGTGTCAATGAACCTCGCGGAAGTTAACCCAACTGTCGGAGGTGTTCGCCAAGAATTAAATATCAATCAGCCGCTGATGCGGCCTGTTTTCTGTCATAAATCTAAGCGATTGGCGGATTTATCCAATTTGCATGTGAACTTGAATGATTGGGGTGCATTGACTCCATCGCTGCACACACCCTTGAGCGGTCAGAACGAACACGAGTGTCTGATATGGCCATAGATTTATGTTCGAGTATGTTCCGTTTCCCGTTCAAATTTCGGCTCCACAGACACTTCCCCGAAAAATATGATTGGGGATGTGTATTTATGACAGCTGCAGTCCTCCACCATGTTGAGTGGTTTGTTTTTCGCGACGAACTACCACTAAAACTCAATCTGCAGACTTAGTCAAAGTCAGGCCACGTTATAATATGCAAATATATGACGGGCCGGGCCTTATCAGGCCGACTCGTTATCACAGATGGGGCACTAGAACATCTGACAAAATGATTTAATATATTTTGCCTGTAAACAGAGTCAGTTGCTACACGAGTTGTGTTTTTCTCGAATTTCTAAAATAATATTTAAAGTACTCGTTGATGGGAAGAAAGTTATTCCATTTGTGCTTCGTCCTATGTAGTATAGAACTGTGCCTTTCTCACGCAGCTTACAGTGCTTTTTATCTACGAATCTCGTCAGGGATTTGTTGGGGAAATGGGCTCATAAATATGCCGTCAGGCTGACTGTCTCCGTCTTCAGATTCTACCCGGTTGAACAAGAGGGTGTACTGGCTTCTGGGCATGCAAATTTGAGTAACAAGGTTGCTTCAACTTGTCAAGTGCAACTTTTTGTTTTCAAGTTACCAACAAAAAGTTTCGAATTTTTAGTTTAAGGCTACTAAGTAGTTTTTTTTTAATTAAGCATCAGGGCATCTCACAGTCGCTGTGTTTTCAGGCTTCCCGACTTATCGCTGACGGCTAACCCGTCTCCGTCGGTGACGTCACATCGCGCCGCCAATAGAAACATATGTAGGCATCCAATATCCCGCCATCCATCCCCTCTCAGACAATCACGGCTGACAATATTTGAACTCGCACAAATCTGAGGCCAAGGGATGTGATGTCGTGATGTTGTTATTGCTGCCCCGTCAACATTCAGCCAAGTTCTCAGTTCTCAGCACAGATTCATGGAATATTCCATGACACGCTTCAAATATTGTCGCAGAGCAAGCAAAAAACATGGAGCTGGGGTCCGGAGTCGGTCCTCTCCGTAGTTGTTTGTAAGTTTTTTTCAGCCAAGCGGCGACAGGAGGAGCTTATCGGGCGTCGTCTATCCGATAAAATCCGACAAGGAGAAGCCCCATTTTCAGACAACAGAATACAAATTCAAAATAATTTTGACACATTCCTAATAATTTTGGATATCCTTCCTCGGGTCCTCTTGCCGATCTCTCCGGTTTTTGGCATATAAATTATTTGGCACGTGCAACTAAGTAGTGTGATGTGCTTAGTGCATTTCTGGCCATGACAAAAATGAATGAAAATTAAATTCATTAGAAAGTAGTGTAGCGGCGCAAAAGGAATGTAGAATAATTTTATTGCGTTTCCCAGAAACTGTCAAGTGTGGGTTCGTGTTCAACAAGGAGCATCCAACTGGCACTCACTAAATATTGGACTCTTTCAATGGTGTTTCGAGAGGGAGAAATAATTCCGTGAAATCCTGTTGGGTATGTTTAATTGAAGAGCCCTACGAATAGGAACGGGTGTGCAGTACTTCAAGACATATATTCTTTATATTTTATTTTGTCCCTGTTCAATTAAATTCTTGTCTGCATCGACTGAAGCGTTCTGCTGTCGGACTGCGGGGGTTGGCTGGTGACATGTGTCTCGTTTTCATTATTGCTGCCAAATTACAAACTTGTCTATGGGTATACTTAGGTCTATGAGTAAGCAAAGACAACGAAGAACAATTTTCTATGCGATGCACATCGGTTCCCGTGCTAGATTCCGCCAAACAGCTGCGGCACCCCCGTCCGCAAATACATTCATTTCCGCATGACTATATATTTAGCAATATGCTCGTTTGTATTGCCGTTTAAATATTTATTAACAAGAGGGTCGGACAAAAAGGTTTATGATTAAATAAATAGTTGAAGCTGCAGAGAAAAACGGTTGGGCAATAATATTTGATTTGTGGCCATTTATCCACTGGCCTTTACTGGCTCTCCCACGTCGACATTGTGGGGGCTATTGCCAACAGTTGACTGCACTTCTCCCTGCATTTTGGCCATAAGCCAAAATCCCAAAAAGAAACAAAGACTGGAGCGGGGGAAAAACTTTTTAGGGTACCTGCCCGGAATACTTGTATCATAACTGTGACTCTCAAACTACTGTTTGATTTGCGTGTTTGCACAAAAGCGAGCCGGGTCGAACCAAACTTGAATACAGCTAAGCTAATATTAGTCTGGCTCAGAGCTGCTCAGCTTGCTACCGAACTTCAACAGCATCGACGGCAGCAGAACCCATAAAAAACATATTATCACTAGTATACAAAAACACTTTTATTTATACAAGTTTCTGAAACTTGGTTCGTTTTTTTCATTTTTGGGCTCTTTTGGGGGGCGCCACAGCGTCGGACTCTGGGCAAAATCAGAAAAGGAACGAGGCAACGTATTTTCATTCAAGAAAGTTTGTGGTAAACTGATTTAAAATAAATGAAAATACACATTGGCAGTACGTGCCTAGCCAGCGTGGCACAGGTGGCGTATACGTAATGCCTTGGCCCTGATTTTATGATGGTCTTATTGGGAGGAAGAATCTTGGCTGAAAATTTCCAATACTTAAAGCTTAAAGATAAAAGCATCAGAAACAGATTTAAGACCAACAAAACACAGCTATTTAATTATTTACGAAGAACCTACTTTTTGAACTAGTCGCTGGATCAATAAAGTGCCACATTTCTGGCAACAACTAAATTGTCTCTGTCTTCTTCTGCGGCTAATATATTGACTGACATTTTTCAGTTGTCGTCTTTGTATGACTGTTTGCTTGCTGACTTTATTCTTCGAGTCATGTGCAGCACATCGTGAATTTTGTATGCCAACTTGTGGCACCAACTAGAGGAAGGCAGACCGGAAAAGGGGTGAAGCAAACACAATGGAAATGGCGCCAGATGAACTTGCATTTACATGCAACGAAAAGTCTATTGAGCCCACAGCGGGTTGAATTGTTTATTAAAGTTGCACAAGAGTGTTGAGTGAACCGAAATGAATTTTAGGGGCAAGCTTGCGGGTTTCGGGCGGACGGGAGGTTGCACTTGCCATCACGAAACCACCATCACCAGTGCAGGCTCAGTGGTATTCTTGCTATTGCAAATTGCTGAGTTTTCCTGATCACGCCAGTAAAGGTTTGCCAAAATTATTTGCCAGAGTGATGGAAAAAAAGGCTTTAATATTTATTTTTAAAAAATGATAGATATATCATTTTAGATAAATTTTTTATATAATTACTTTCTTTATCATTAAGAGCTATTAAATTTCTAATATTTTTAGATTTTCAGTGCAACAAAGTGGTGGTTCACTGGTGTGACGGGAAAATGAACGAGTGTGCGGTCCATGACAACACTTAGGGGTTAACCGCCTGCCACCGAACCACCAGAACCACCCAATAGCCCCATCACCCACATCATCCAAAACCACCCAAGTCCCCCGTAAGGCCCAAACCACCCGAGCCACCCTCTAACCATTGAAGCAACCACTCTTGCTTGGATGTTCTTTGCTTTTGCTTTATGCTTCATGGCATTTTTGCCTGGATGCCTGCATGCCAGCCTGCTAGCCTGCCTGTGTGCTAGCCAGCTTGTTTGCCAGGATGCCTGCCAACCTTCCAGCCAGCCCAGCTGCCAACCATCGTCAGCGTCAACTTCATGGGATCCTGCAAAGTGGAGCAACTCGAGAAGTGAGAATACGGGGCTCCTCCAGTGTGATTAGGTAAAGAGTGCTCCACTAAACTTAAACTGGTAGTAACTGTTTGTGCCTAAATGAGTATTTCTAGATCTTCATTTGAGGTTTTAATGAAACACTCAATTTCTAAATGAAATATGTTTCAAGAGAAGCAGAAATTTTAATAAACAATAATATAAGTTTACTCTACAAATATGTAGAAACTGTTGCCAGCAAATTGGATTTTACAGGTACAACTAATCAAAAGTTAAGGGAATGCGAAGTTTGATAAAATATTAATTACTTCGATCATGAATATTTTATAATAACTGACCTTTCACAAAAAGCTTAAAATAGTAAACACACAACATTTAATATTAAACTAGAAAAGCCAAATTAATTCTTAATAAAAAAATCTTGATGAAAGGGCAGAAATGAAACCTTAAAAATCTTGTTGGCTTGCTAAAAATTTTGAAGCACTGTGAGTCTTTTCCATTGAAAGGAGGAGAGAATGTCAGGCTTTTGACAATATTTCTTCTGCCATCCACAGCTGTGTGGGAAGTAACGACGATGGCGTGCGGAAATGAAAACCGACAACGATTATGCAACAGCGCTTTCCATCTCCTTGCTGCCAGGACATTCGATTGGGTAGTAGTAAGAAGCAGAGGGCCGGCAAGGATATTGTTTTAAAAATGCCATTGGCGGTACGGCAACGCCTGCACCTGTGATTGAAGAGGCATAGACACCACTAACCGGGGGAATGCACGGCAATCGATACCGATATGCAACTGTGGTTCTGCCACCGACTTATTTTTTTTGGCTATTTCCCACTTCGATTCACTTCCACACGGAGTGGCAAAAACAAAAGCTGCTGGCCAACTGTGCCTCACACTATGGAATTTGTAAACGAGGGCACTGAGAAAAACTGTACAACCTATTACTTCTATTATTTTAATTCCTCCTTTTTATTAATTTTTAAGAGTTGAAATAGTCGTGGCAGTACTAAGAAGGTTATCTGAGAACTAAATTAATAACCACACTTTAAGGCTCTTAAAATCATTAACCACTGATCGAATGGTACCTTAACGATCTGCGGCTTTTAATAATTACAAAATTAGAATGGCTAAAATGGCTTCTAATAGCAGCACTTTGTTTTCAGTGACCAAACTGGTTGAGGGCCTGGCAACCACCCAAGCAAAGTCAAGGTCGCACCAGGGGGCAACTTCGGCAGCTGTTTGCGTGCGGTTGCATTTGACTCGGAGGCCATAGTTTTATTGCATTGTCATGTGGCAGCAATTGAATTTACAGCTGCAGTGGCAGCAGCAGCAGTAGCAGCTGGAAAAACATGCAACATTTTGTGGTCAAGCGCACGACACGTGCTCACTGGGGAGGAGTATTGAGGGAGTGATGTTCTTGTTGCGGCTAGTGGCTTGTTTTTCAATGGCCCACCGGGCGTATGGGTGATCTATTAAGGCCGCACTCTGACAAATCGCCGACAGAAATTTCCGCTCACCACTCCAACAGATTTTCCTCTAATGGTAAATTTTCCATAAACCTGTCAAACACCTGAGACGTGGCGCTCACCTAATGACTGACACACTGCATTTGGGCTGAAATATTCGGTCAATTGTTAAAAATTTTAATACCCCTCTTACCTGTGCGGCCGATGGAGTTTTTCCATCGATTTAGACAGCGTCTGTTTTGTTTACGGCGAGTTCGCAGCCGAAAATTTAAAATTTTGTTCCGTTTTTTTTCTTGGGCATTTCCAATTGAAGCCGAATTTTGTTTATGTTTTTGGGGTTTTTTTGGTCTTCCGATTTTTTTGCTTTACCTCGTTGAAAAATGCCAAAAACGAAGGTGAACTTGAACACAACGAAATTAATTATACACTAATACTACGTCTTTTTGGCAATAACGACTATAAAAAACTAACTAATCGGAATATCTTAGATATAACCATTTAAAAATTATTCATAAAAAATGTTTAAAGTTTCCAGAAGCTTTTTTTAAATTGAACTTATTTATCCAGATGAAACTACTGGTATAAATAGTGGAAGTACCTTTTAAAAATAATCTTCTATTTACAAGAATGTTTTGCCGCATTCATAAGTTATCTCTTCGGTTGTATTTCATTCAAAATTATATCTCACTGTAATTTAGCCTATAGGTCAAAGCACCGCATGCAGTCAAAGCAGAAAAAAACTGAAGAAAAAAAATAAAACAATAATCCAACGATAACAATAATTTTTTGCTGTGAATTATTAAATGTGTATAATAAGCCAGTTGTTAGTGGTGGCAACAAAAGCAGAGTCATAATAAATTTCTGTTTCCATTTATTTATAATGGGCTATCTCATGATTAAATAAAATGATTTCCATATTACCATCGTGGGTTTTCCAACCAGACTGGCTGCGATTGCATCGGCATTTTTGGACCGCCGAATGCGTGTTTGTGGTGGGTGTGGATTTTGGTATAAGCCAAATTGGCTCCACTTCCATCGATTAAGCCGGCTAAGCGATTGCTTCTTTAGACAATGAGTTTTTGCGCCAAAGAAACAACTGAAACAAAAAGTTTCGATTGCCAAAGATTGTAAATCATTCAACGGGTTGTTGCTGGCAACTCAGTTTTGTTTGTTTCATTTCCCTTCTCGTGAAAAGTTTAAACAATTGGCAAGTTTCGCACAAACTGGCAAGAAACGAAAAAAAAGAGGGCCAGAAAATCCCAAACAAATAATCATGCCAAACGGGACTATTCGGACACAAGTTCAGACTTCCACTTCCGGTGACGATGCACTGAGAGGGTCATTGAGTGGCGAACTTTGCTCTTTGGCAGGTCAACTGTCGCCTTAAATTTCGTCTGTCCATGTGGGTGAACACGTTTCAAATTCGCATTCCAAAATAGAATTTAATTGCAGCCAGCACGAAAATAAAAATCTGTTTAAACAAAAGCGACTACGAGTGCGAGTGTTCTTTTTTTATTCTGACCAACATCCGGTGGCAGTAGCTGAAAAAAACTGGATTTGCCGATAGTTAATTGTTATTGAAAATTAAATATATAGAGTGAGCTTTTTTAATTGCCAATAGGTTTGCAATATTTTCAGAGGTTTTGCACTCGAATCAGGTGCTGGGGGGATTTTAGATTTGACGTCTAACCGGAGTGACTCCGTCATCAGCAGATTGAACTTTGGCCAAGAGCCAGATGCGAATGCTGAGTGGCGATGACTGTTGGTTTTGTTTGCTCGGCTCGAAATTGTCTTGAACAAATTTGGACTCTGCCCAGTTCAGAGACAGCGAACGACAGATAATTGCTTATAGCGGTCTTTTTTTATCTCCTACTAACTAACATAGAAAACCTGGCCAAAAAAAAATAAAATTATCTTCTCATTTGGCGATCTGAAACTGGGTAAAGGGCATCACGCAAATAAAGCCCGTAAAACTCTTGACATTTCATTATTAATGACCGCTATTTTAGTTTTAATAATGATGAAAAAAATTGTTTATAGCTGTTAATATCCATATAATTGTGATAGTAAAGGCTGGGCGGAGAGGGCATCGTTAAAATAATCATAGCTGGCACTCGGGCGTATGAGTAATAAACGATTGCCAGGCCTCCAGACTCATTCGAAAGCAATTTCGTGTGAGAATGCTTTAAAAATGATTTAATGGATACCTTTCCAATTGTGGCGCCAGTACTTTTTCCACATTTTTTTTTATATTTTTAATTTATTCCAAAATCGCTTAAACGATTCGTGCCTTTCTTTGGACCATTTCACTTTTTCTTCTTTTTTTTCCAGATGTGTCGCAATGTTTTGCTTCCGCATCGCCGTGCCCCATTGCTCATTGCAATGCAAAAGAGGTGCCACATCTCCATTGCAACGGCCGCAAATAAAGAGAGGAGTTCATTCCGAACAATAGAGACGGGCACACGAGTGCCGGGGCAGAATTCCAAGCCGCTCTCAAAACAACTTCCGCTGCGACTGCTGCACGTAATGCCCTGATCCATTTCCCCTTTCCGAGCGTTGTGGTTGCGGCGGCATGAGATTTCTGTGTGGGGTACGGTGGGTGATGCCAATAAACGCGACAACTGATTGGCATTCCAAATGAGCAGCCGCGCGTGCTGGGAGCATTGAGCCCTTTCGGCTGCTTTTCAATAAATGCCGAAAATTATTCGATTCTACATGCCCCCGCACACAATAGTCGCAAATTTCAGTATACAGTCGTGTTCGTGTACAGTTTGCTAACGAATTAATTCCTGTTATGCGTTTGGACTATTACGATTTTTTGGGACTTTATTTTAATTTTCACGTCAATATTCGGGCATCATGACTATGAACAGTTCACGGAGCTGAAGTCATTAAGTTTTCGGCAAATGAGACCAATTTTATTAGACTATTTTATATTAAATTTTAAAATGAACTAAAAGTAATCGCTAGCCTATTGATAAAGAGTATCCAAAAATCTCCAGCCCCCAGAGGTGATATAAAACATTACCATTTTTGCAGATGGCCAGGTTATGAAGACTTATCTTTGAATATGCTAATTTCTTTTTCATTCAGTCACACAATTTTAATTAATTTTTATGTGTTCGCTTAAGAAACAGCAATAAGCCGAAACATGTTTGCGGGTAGTTTAACGCCTGATACATGTGCGGGCTATTTATCTTCTGGGTGTCTTTTGAAGAAATTAACCTTTCGACAGGGCTGCGAATATAAAAGATACTGTTCACGTGAAAAATCTAAAATAAACAAATGGAAATTTCTTGTAATTGACGTAGTAAATAAATAAGTTATTTTATTTCATCATGACAGGGCAAAATAGACTCAAGTTTTTTCGGGAACCACCAGCTAAGAATTCCACACAATATGAAGGGGTTTTTTGGCAACAAAAATTTTACTAAAAACACAGCCAATTAAGATGAAAAGAAAAAAAATGGATAGGGCATAAAGTGACGCACTTCTAGAGACTTCTTGTATTTTGTGATTTCGCGAAATTTCAAGTTTTGTTCGCCTTGTAGCATCCCTGGTCAATAGAAACATGTGTGCATAAAATAAGACCAAACAAGAAAATAAATATTTATGAAGTTGATCAGGAGGACGGACAAAAACTTGTATAATGAGATTTGCTAAAAATAAAGCCTCGGATTAAATAAAAAGCCACCAGAGCGATAAGTCGATATCGAGATAGTTCGATTCGCTGCCAGACAATGCGGCGACTTTGCTTGCCGGCTTTGAAGTTTTTTGGTAACTGGTTGAGGTAGTGGCCAGAACTCAAAACCAGCCGAAGGCAAACAGGCAAACCACGGAAATTATTCATAAGTGCCGTTAAGAGTGAAAAAAGCTTAACTATTTTAAATGCTTAAGACTCAGTTAAAATATTCCATTGGGACTCTCCTCTTGCTCTGACTAATTACCCATTTTTTCAACGACACGCCCAATGATTATTCGAAAAATACTGCCAACAAAGAAGGTAACAACAAAAAAAGACAGAATTAAATCAAATTAAATGCTTTGAAATAAAAAAAAGCTATTCTCTGGCTTAGATCATTTTAAATGAGATCAGATAAATGTCCGAAAAAAAGGATGATTAATCTTTAAAATTATTTGAAGCTTTTTGGTAACTGTTTGATAAGGTTTCATAATTATTCATGTAATATTTTTATATAAAGTTTGTAAAAATGTAAATCGGAGCAGCAGACGCATATTGCAAAAAAATACAGAAAACGTGAAATTGTCACGTAATATAAAACATTCACACATTTTCAGCGTAAAGATTAAGGTTTATTATATAACGTATTTAAGTAACATTTCCAAGTTTTATAATCTAGCTAGCAAATGTGAAAAATCTTTGTTTGATTTGATCAGTTTTTCAGTCATGATCCGAAACTTATAATCTAAAAAAAAATTGAAAAAGAGTAGGCTTTCGGCTCTAATCTTACAGTAGTCCGTTTTTTTTTTAAATTCCCGATTTTTCAAAATGTTAAAATATCTATTTCTTATTTTTTTTATATCTTGTATCATAGACAAAGCCAATGCACAAAATACCGAGTTTTTAAAGGAAATGAAGTGCGCTGATTGTATGAGATTTCAGGATAAATGCCAAATCTTGGAGGATGCCGAAGGATTTAAATGTGAGAATCCATCCGATAATGCGCTTATAGCTTTTGCCCCAGGACAAAATAAGTCGCTAGAACACCTCAGTGACTGCATGCTCAAGGGCTATATTTTCGAACGCGGGTAAGTAAGTCTTTTGAAAATCTTTCTGATGAATTCTGTATTGCCTAACGATTATTTCAAATAAATTAAAGTGGATATATCAGGGACTTGCTGTTTCTGGTCCAAAAGAATGGGCTGTCAAATGGTAATGAATAAATACCGCAATACGTCGTGCAATATGTGTGCAGTGTATGGAAAAATTGGATCATCCTATCGCCCTGGATGTCCTTGTCAACCGCTTAAACGTTCCAAACAGATGATTAGTGCTGCAAGAAGGCGTACTTTGAAGTCATTACCGTTCTTATTATTCGCCACTTGGTCTATTTTGTGCCCTATATTTTGTATACTTCGAAACGAAATTTTAGTGTAACTTGTATGCAATTTTAAAAAAATAATACTTTAATAGAAAAGAATACGATTAAAAATCTGGAAAACAACTTTTAGAGATAACGAATAAACTTATTAATTGGTTTATTGATTATTATCTCCACACTTTAGATTTGAATGAAAAGTCAATGATTAAATATTAAAATGGTAAGTAATTAAAAACTAAAATTAAAATCTTAAAATTATCCAAATGGTAAAATGACAAAATTCTGCTAAATAAAAAAAAGCTAAATGAATTAAAGTAACGTTCCTGGTCAATAAGTGAGTTTTTATTCACATTTTAAACTTTGTGCCTCAAGTTTCTGGTTTCCCAGAATTGTACTTTGCCTTTCAATGTTTTCCGTTAACTTCGTGTCAGCAGAATGAAAGAAAAACTTTTCGGATAATGAAATTGTACATTTTTGTGGTTGAAACAATTTCCTCCGCATCGCTAGTAGCTGCAAGCACGTGGGAGAAGATCAGAATCAAATTAAAAGGGCAAAAAGTTTCTTGGGATTAAATCCAATTGCCGGTTGGTTGAAAAGAAACCCTCCTCTGTTTAAGTTAGAAGCACTTGGCGTGGCTGGGCTATTTATAAACGGACTGCATTCCAAGTATGCTATATGCATGGGTAATAAGGGAAAATTATTGTGGCAACTATTCTGAGAATGAAGACAATTATCCAGTAGTCAGACAAATAGTCGTGACTTTCGCGAATCTATTAGAGTGATATTATAATTTAATAAAATTTATGTGCCGCCGTCTGTCGACTTAAGTTTATCGATTTGCGACACTCGCCTTTGATTGAATCTGTGATTTGAGCAACCGATTCGATTTAATTTGTCCCGCCGATTGGGGCCCATAGAAATATTCGCACTTTATGTCAATATTTACAATGCAAAGGAAGGCAAAGCGAAACAATATAAAGCGAAACGAGAAATCAGCGCACATCGATCAAAACGAAAAGCCAGCCAGTCACTTGGCCAGTCGGGCACTCAGTCAAAGGTTCAAAGTATTGATTGAAGGCGAAATGCAAAACGCGAAATGCATTTCGGGCTCGGGCCAGACGAACAATGCATCTAAAACTGTGTGCCATCTGCCATTGACAATGGCATTGACGCCATAAAAAAACTTTGGTTGTTTTATTTTTGTTTCTGAGGTTTTTTTTAGGTGCACAGCAACGGAAACGTAGCATTTCCTTTGATGTGTTTTTACCCTGCGCTATCACAATGTAAGAGCTATGTTTTTACAAAATTAAAAGCCTTTTAAGAACTATTAAAAAAAACAATGTTTAATGGTTGGGAAACAATATTGATAGTCTAGAATTTAATTGAATTTTTTGTTTTTGGTTTATTTATGTTTAATGAATGTATTAGTAAAATCAAGAACTATATTAAAAAGTAACTATTTTACGTAAGCTAGAATAAAATTAAAATAATATTTATTTATTAAAGAAAAGTTCGTGGTTTGCTAGGTTTTACTGTACTGACTTTGCTTTCACGTGCTTGTTGAATGATTTCGTAATTAGTTTTAAAATAGTCAACCCACAAAATGCGTCTAAAGTGTAAGGTTTAATTCGGAAATAGTAGAAGCCGGCACCCATTGATACTATGTCCATGGGAGATTGAAAATTGTCCCTAATGAGATAAAGAATACGTGACTCGAACTTGGCCATTAGCAATTTAACTAATCCAGCACCCAACCAGGAAGCCCTTTCAAATTGCTTTCTCAGCCGGCTAAGCACCTACGAGAAAGTTTTCAATTTCAATCCCCTGGCTATCCTTTCTCATTTTCGTATTCCTCTTTCAAAAAAAGATTTGAGCTTCGTGCAGTTCCTTTAAAACTGCGCACTTGAAATTGACGTCAGAGTCCTAAGCCTTATCCTTCAAGGCCTTTAACTCCGCCACCCTTCACCCCAAACAGCTGGGCAATTTCAATTAATTTCAAAAATCAACTGAGCGCACATTTCCCTGAACACAATTCCCAGTCAGGCTGCTCGGTGGCTGCTGGAAATTGCAGTAACCGGCAAAATCGTTGAAAATTCAACAGTTTCCCGCAGTTTCTCATTGGTTTTGCGCACAGTTTTATTCCATTTCCTAATCTGAAATGAAAAATCTAAATAGTGAAAAGCTTTTGTGCGTCGCTTCGCAATGTTAGAAACTTTAATTGCACCCTCCCACCGCTTCTGAGAGGCGGCTTTGCTTTTGAGTAGCCAAAGCCGGGTTAATTATGCCAAAATATTTTGTCAGCTTCACGTGGCAGTTGACGTGGCAAGGAACTTTGCCACGGACAAAGAACAAGTAGGGACTTTGTAGCTGGGTGCAGGGATGGGCGGGCTGTGAAATCAGAACTTCCTTTGGCCGCCGGCTTTGTCCTTGATCCTGCCTTCTCTCAGTTGTCAAGCCCCCCATCTCACTCAAACTGACGTATACGCAATGTCGGCGACGTAAGGTCGGGATTTCGCGTATACGCCATGTGGGTCAATGAATTAGTGCCGCCTCATGTCGTAAAATGCTATTTTTTTTATTCGTTTATTTATTTGCTTTTATATGCTGTATTTGTTAGTATTTACAGTTGTTAAAAGGCAATGACGTAGTCACTGATTTGATAAGGCTTATTTATAGTTCTAGGAAGTTTTTCTCATCCATAAAATATGTGAGTTTAAATATTTATACTTGACAAGTTAAAAATTAAAATTCCTTATTACATTGTTTATGTTTTAATGGTAAGAAGGGGGATTTTCTCATTTTTATGTAACTTTTGAGAGTTCGCATGTTTCTTGAGATACAATATGAACTAATTATTAATCAACTTGCCTACAAAATACATTTATATTTTAATTAAGTTCAATCTTTATGCCAGCAGGGGAATTCCCTATTCCCAGTAGAGTGCCAAGTAAGAGTAGAGATATATTACATATGGTTTAGTTTAATAAGTTCTCTCTCATTAGACATTCGTGGCAGCAAAACGGTTTCCCTGCTGCCCACCCATTTCAATTAAATATTATTCATTGCACTCGCTCATTAGAAAATATTTGCACATGTAATTACTTGCACTTCCCAGCCATCGCACTCGTCTATACGTACGTTCATATATATAGATATTCTAGCGAAATCACGGGCATTATGCAAGCTCACAGTTCAACTAGAAACTCACGCGATGTCGAGCTTAACGCAACTCGTCGCAGATTGCATTTCAAAGGCATTTTAATTGCACGTGAGTGAAAGGCCCGGCGGCGAAAAAACAGATGCGGAGTCTGTGAGAATGTCATGGCGTTGGGAAAGTTCTACAAATATTATGCAACTGGAGTGAAAGTCTGAAGAAATGGCACTTTCCCGTCAGTAAAGAGGTTTCATGCGCTCACTATTCTGATTTAATATCTGGGGATCTCGTTTAACACGCATACGTTATTTTTCATATTTATATAAGAGGGAAAATGTATAAAAATCTTGTATATTTTCTTTTTCATTTAATGTTCAAGTGTCTTTAAGGTTATGTAATTTATATCTCTGTGTATTTTTCTCGCTCCATCGTAACAATCTTTCTCCCGAAATCGCAATATGTACTTCCAGCTATTTATTTTCTTTGTCGATAATCGAGAAACCAGTATGTAGTACGTGCAAAAAGATAAATGAAGTTGTCAAATTTGTTGTCATTGCCTCATTGTATTCTTACTGTCAACGTTCTGTCTGTTCTGTTTTCAGAAACTCCAAAAAAGCATATACAGACTTCTGATGTTAATTATGACTTCCGCTGCATGTTCAATTATTCATGCTGAAATGCTCAATGGGGAAAAAAAAAGAATTTGTTCCAAAAATCAATTTCTTATTTCCGATGGAGGATGGAATGCTTGCTCTTATAATTCTGAGCTGAAAAAAGATTATTAGCAATTTTATTTTTAAATAATTATTTGAAATATACAAATATTATACACGGACAAAATTATAATCGATAAAAAATAGCTTTATTTTATCTTTAAATAGGCAGTTATAAATGTAGTTCCCATGTGCACGACATACCAATCGAGTTTGAAATACTTGCTAGCAGCCAGGCAACCGGGCCCAAATAGATGGGGGTAAGAAGGACAGGAACAGAGCTGTGGCCAAGCAATTTGTGTCGTTTTTGCCGTTTCATTTGGCACATGGCCAGTGCATCGGGCCAAAATGCAATCGAGTGCACGCTCGTCTGCCGGCCAGCCCGTTGCCTCCGCACTGCATCTCGCCCCCTGAAATATAAATTACATTCCATTAAAAAATCATGCCGCGGCGCACAAATCAACATCAACTCAATGAACATAAATTGCCAAGACGAGCTGCTGGAGGCGCAGGCGGAGGCGAAGAGGGAGAATCAGTGGGCGCCGTGTGGCTGGGTGGAGCGAATTGTGCGGTGGACAATGGATCGATCGGCCTTCACATTGGCCGCCATGGCGACGACGGCAACAGCGCCACGCACATGGCCAAAAATGCACACAGACCGGCCCAAAGGAGAGACCGAATGATGTGACAGGACTTTGTACCGACCATTAGGGATACAGTGGAAGGAATTTATTTTTGTTGTCTGTTGGTAAATTGTATGCAAGTTCTTCTTTTATTAAACGATAACAATTATAAATTTAGGTGTTGCAAGGAAAATGCAAGGAACGAATGAATTCTATTCTGAACACGGGAAAACTTCCGGCAATTGTTCGCTTTAAGCCCTAAAAGGTACCACAGTGCCATATGCATTAGGGACTAGTCCAACCTATATCCCAGTGCTTTTGATGTCCTGATGTCCGGTGAATCCACAGAGCTCAGTCCGGGCTATTTTTGCTGCGTTGGCGCTGGTCGGTGTCACATATTTGGCTCTGTTATTGGGCCCCCGAGTGATGTTTGCAGCTAATTAGAAACTGCCAGGATACACACACATACGCCAGGGAAAGCAATCTGCAATTACAGCTGCTAGTAACTGCCCCCGTGACAATGTCTGGCATTTGAGCCAAGTGAAGGCTAAGTATGCCGGCGGATTTCGCAAGTAGGTGTACTTGTATGGCTAACAATCGATTCGCCTTTCGGGACAAGGACTGTAATTAATGGAGCATGGCTTAAATTATGCAAGGCTCAATCAACTACGTTCGGGAGTTGTGGAGTGACACAGAAGTCTCTCCTTTCAATTCAGGCCGCTGTTCCTCCTGTTCACGGCATGTCAATTTCCGGCCGAACACGTTGTTGGCGCAACGTTTGTGGTGCTGAATCCCAGATGCCACTTCCACATTCACTTCCTCCAAGGCGCCACATGACGTGCCGTTGATATTTATGTTGCCGCTATTGTTGGTGGTGCTCCGTTGCCTATTCTCCTTTAGAGCGTAATCAGCAACGTGCCAGGGCAAGGCAAAATCACAATTGCACCGCAGGAAGCCAAAGGATACAATGAGCAAGTGTGGTGTACACTGTAAAATACTCGCATTAATGCCCACACTTGACATAGATCTTTAATCAATATTATAGCTAACAATTTATGATTATACAAAACTTTGAAAGAGAACAAATATTATACTCTTACTTGTTGGTTTTTCTTTCTATTAAATTCTTAATTTTGAAATAAGTAATATTCAAAAACTAAATGCAATCCCAAGTGTGCTCTTGCGGCAAGGCATTCAAAGGAGGGCTTGGGCTGCAGGCAAGGATGACCCAGCTTAGAAACGTCGCAGGACGAGATCCTGCCGGCAACGTGATGATGTTTACATGCTATGCAAATACAATTAATTCCACTTTTGTGGACAATCTTTGTGCCGGCAAAGTTGGGTGGGTGTCGATTGTCAGAGGAAATGTTGATACTGCCAAAGGCTCCTCGCATCTGTATGCCAGATGCCAACACCCTTTTGTTAGTTTTCCCCAGGGTTCCGCTTTTGTGGCTGTTTACACCTCGGCAGTCCAACGCAACTGCCACAAAAATGACTTGCATTGCGAAATTTTGTTCCTTATTATCTTCACGAAAAAACAATCAATGACGAAATGGTTGTAAATAAAACATTGATCCCAATGTTGTAAATCAACCTTGAATGTAATCAAAACTGCTCAAGAGTAAATTCGTAAATATTTCGCAACAGACAAATGGACTTATATGGTTTATGGGGAAAATTGTTTCTCCAAGTGCATTCATATTCCCAACGGCCAGGCCCACATCGCGTCGCGGTGTCATTTAATCAGCCAGTCTGCCTGTCTGGTGTGTTGCGCATTTGATTTGGGTGTGATTAAGCGAACTTTGCACTCCAAACACAAAATAAATTCAATTGGAAAGGGATCATGGGGCGGATTACGTCGCTTGTTGCGCTCTCTGTTTACATTTGCATTGGCAATGGGGGAAATCGTAAATGGAATTTCGCCAAATTGTATGCAGAATAAGACAAGATTCTATCTGTGATCTTTTACTATATGCTGCTAAATTTTAATGGGCTAAGAGCTTTGAAAGCTAAACTAAATAATCAACTTACTAATGATTAAGTGTGAGAATTTTTCTCAAACAAAGTTTGTCATGATGTGTGAATATTACTTAAGAGAATTACTTCACTTAAAACAATCTAGTTCGTCGCTTAGACGACATTTACATATGAGATAATGGATTATAAAATGGAAAAATTAGCAGATAAACAAAGAAGGATTAGAGGGAAAACTCTATAGCAAAGGCCTCTATTTATTAATCTATAAATATTGTGTTTATGGGGGTCATATTGCCCCTCCATGCATATTTTATTATTTTAAAGGGGAAACCTCGAAAATTTAATAAAAAATCTAAAAAATATTTTGTCGTCCGGTTTTGATGCAGATCAATGGAGAATCAAAGTACAAGTCGTTAAAGGTATTCCTATCCAGAATCGGATGAAACTTGGCAAAGATATGGCCTCAGCTGGGAGTCATATTGACCCTCCAGGTACATCGCATAATCTTGAAGGGGATCCCTAAGAAATTTTAACAAAAAATCTAAAATATATTTTGTCTTCCGGTTTTGATGCAGATCAATGGAGAATCAATGTACAAGTCGTTTAAGGTATTCTGATCAAAAATCGGATGAAAATTGGCAAAGATATGGCCTCAGTTGGGGATCATATTGCCCCTCCATGCACATTTTATTATTTTAAAGGGGATCCCTCTGAAAATTAAATGAAAAACATAAAAAATATTTTGTCTTCCGTTTATAATGCAGATCAATGGAGAATCGATGTACAAATCGTTAAAGGTATTCCGCTCAAGAATCTGATGGAAACTGGCCGAGATATGGCCATCGCTGGGGGCCATATTGTCCTTCCATGCATGTTTCATAAGTTTTGAAGGGGATGCCCCAGAAATTTTAACAAAAAAGTGAAAAAATATTTTGTTCTCAGATTTTGATGCAGAATGATGGAGAATCGATCTACAAATCATTTTAGGTATTCCGCTCAAGAATCTGATGGAAACTGGCCGAGATATGGCCATCGCTGGGGGCCATATTGTCCTTCTATGCATGTTTCATAATTTTGAAGGGGATCCCCCAGAAAATTTAACAAAAAAGTGAAAAAATATTTTGTACTCAGATTTTGATGCAGAATGATGGAGAATCGATCAACAAATCATTTAAGGTATTCTGCTCAAGAATCTGATGGAAACTGGCCGAGATATGGCCATCGCTGGGGGCCATATTGTCCTTCCATGCATGTTTCATAAGTTTTGAAGGGGATCCATCAGAAAATTTAACAAAGAAGTCAAATGGAGAATGATGGAGAATCGATATACAAATCGTTTAAGGTATTCCGCTCAAGAATCTGATGGAAACTGGCCGAGATATGGCCATCGCTGGGGGCCATATTGTCCTTCCATGCATGTTTCATAAGTTTTGAAGGGGATGCCCCAGAAATTTTAACAAAAAAATGAAAAAATTTTTTGTTCTCAGATTTTGGTGCAGAATGATGGAGAATCGATATACAAATCGTTTAAGGTATTCCGCTCAAGAATCTGATGGAAACTGGCCGAGATATGGCCTTCGCTGGAGGCCATATTGTCCCTCCATGCATGTTTCATAAGTTTTGAAGGGGATCCCCCAGAAAATTTAAAAAAAAAGTGAAAAAATATTTTGTTCTCAGATTTTGATGCAGAATGATGGAGAATCGATATACAAATCATTTAAGGTATTCCGCTCAAGAATCTGATGGAAACTGGCCGAGATATGGCCATCGCTGGGGGCCATATTGTCCTTCCATGCATGTGTCATAAGTTTTGAAGGGGATGCCCCAGAAAATTTAACAAAAAAGTGAAAAAATATTTGGTTCTCAGATTTTGATGCAGAATGATGGAGAATCGATATACAAATCATTCAAGGTAGTCCGCTTAAGAATCTGATGGAAACTGGCCGAGATATGGCCATCGCTGGGGGCCATATTGTCCTTCCATGCATGTTTCATAAGTTTTGAAGGGGATCCATCAGAAAATTTAACAAAGAAGTGAAATGGAGAATGATGGAGAATCGATATACAAATCGTTTAAGGTATTCCGCTCAAGAATCTGATGGAAACTGGCCGAGATATGGCCATCGCTGGGGGCCATATTGTCCTTCCATGTATGTTTTATAAGTTTTGAAGGGGATGCCCCAGAAATTTTAACAAAAAAGTGAAAAAAGTTCTCAGATTTTGATGCAGAATGATGGAGAATCGATCTACAAATCATTTAAGGTATTCCGCTCAAGAATCTGATGGAAACTGGCAGAGATATGGCCATCGCTGGGGGCCATATTGTCCTTCCATGCATGTTTCATAAGTTTTGAAGGGGATGCCCCAGAAAATTTAACAAAAAAGTGAAAAAATATTTTGTTCTCAGATTTTGATGCAGAATGATGGAGAATCGATCTACAAAAAAATTAAGGTATTCCGCTTAAGAATCTGATGAAAACTGGACGAGATATGGCCATCGCTGGGGACCATATTGTCCTTCCATGCATGTTTCATAAGTTTTGAAGGGGATGCCCCAAAAAATTTAACAAAAAAGTGAAAAAATATTTTGTTCTCAGATTTTGATGCAGAATGATGGAGAATCGATCTACAAATCATTTAAGGTATTCGGCTCAAGAATCTGATGGAAACTGGCCGAGATATGGCCATCGCTGGGGCCATATTGTCCTTCCATACATGTTTCAAAAGTTTTGAAGGGGATGCCCCAGAAAATTTAACAAAAAAGTGAAAAAATATTTTCTTATCAGATTTTGGTGCAGAATGATAAAGAATCGATATACAAATCGTTTAAGGTATTCCGCTCAAGAATCTGATGGAAACTGGCCGAGATATGGCCATCGCTGGGGGCCATATTGTCCTTCCATGCATGTTTCATAAGTTTTGAATATATATAAAATATATATTGTCTTCAGGTTTTGATGCAGATCAATAGAAAATCGATGTGCAAGTCGTTTAAGGTATTCCGATCAAGATTCGGATAAAAATGTACAAAGATATGACCTTAGCTTGGATTTATATTGTCCTTCCATAAAAGTTTTAGAATTTTAAGGGATCCCCTTCAGTACAGTTTTGAAATGGGATCCTCAAATTGCTAGGAACGCTTATTTTAACTCTCGGTAACTTATTTTATTCATTATGGAATTGTATTTAAATTGAAT